>ONZH01028788.1:0-23687 GCA_900303285.1 Rhinella marina
TAGGGTTCAGAAAACTGTGGAAAGAATCAAGAACTTTATGAAAATTAAAGTTCATATGCAAAAAAATGGAGAGATGATAGCCATCTCAAATCCCACATTAGAGGATACCTATGCAGTAGAGACAGGGTATAATGACATTAATTTCTGGTTAGAATGGATGAAATATTCTGTCATGCAAAATAATAAATCAAATTGTTATGTCTGTTCTGGAGCCCGTCCACATCTTGGTTCAGTCCCTTTACACTTGAATCCGACCACAGAAGAGTGTTTCCTCAGCCTGTTTACTAACAAAACTATCTCTAATCCAGATTGCGAAATGTGGAAAATGAAATATCCCATAGTCACTCAAAAACCAACTCCAAGTTATGGGATTACCATTTACCCTGGTAATTATACTTGTTTTAGCAATACTGATGGGGATAGAGATTTCGGTAAATTTGGGTCAGGTTATTGCGGTACCTATGGTAATGTCTCAAGAGATCAACTTTTTAAATCAGATACAATCAGTAGCGGACGTTTTCTGGATCTGTGGAGATATGAAAATAAGATCCAGGCTTGAGGGAAATTGGACAGGGGAATGTACTCTGGCCAAAGCTATAATGCCTTTACATATAATGCCCCTAGAAGGAAGTGAAATAAAACAAAACCATAATATCAGACGTAAAAGGTCTAGTGACTCTCAACCCAAAGGAAGCTTTGATCCCCATGTCTATATAGATGCAATAGGAGTGCCAAGGGGGGTACCAAGTGAATTCAAAGCTAGAGATCAAGTAAAAGCAGGGTTCGAATCACTTCTTCCCCAAGTAACAATCAATAAAAATGTAGATTGGATAAATTACATATATTATAATCAACAGAGATTTGTCAATTACACCCGAGATGCTTTACAGGGTTTGGCTGATCAGCTGGGACCCGCCTCCATCATGGCCTTTCAAAATAGAATGGCCCTCGATATGATATTGGCAAAGAAAGGGGGAGTCTGCAAAATGATCAGAGATGTATGTTGCACTTATATCCCCGACAATACAGGACCCAGCGGGATGGTAACTTTGGCCATAAAAAAGTTAGACAACCTCTCCCAGGAACTTAAAAGAAATTCAGGGATTACTGATCCATGGGACCAGTATTTCTCTTGGATGGCAAAAATGGTTGGCACAGGCAGGAATGGTCTTAGGAGTTGTGTTGTTGATATTAATAATTATAGTACTGTGTGTTATCCCTTGCTTTAAAAAACTGTTAATAAAAGGGGCAGATCAGGTTGCACCAACTTTTACTTGTTTGGAGAAGAACGCCTCACCTTCATGGAAGAAAATTCCATAAAGAATGTTCCCCCATTGAAAACGTGATTCACATGGAAAGCTGTGGGTGGGGTGAGAGGGAGAGAGAGAGGGACAACCAGAGGGAATGAATGGCGATCTGAGAAGTCCAGCTGCCAAAGGGGGGTCCCTCGCAAGGGGAGACTCGTCTCAAACTGGTGAAGCCTCCCAATCCCCTTCCCGCTCAGATCTACAGACATTCAAAGGAAACATGAGTTTGAATTTTAGGGAAAGATAGAGGACAGATTTCAATGTTTTTAGGGGGGACTGTGAAGGTGAGCAATAAGAAAAAACATGGAAATCTGTTACATCTCATCTGCTACATCTTATGTTATGCATTTAACAATGACTTTACCCAGATAACATAACAAGATTGTTTTAGCTTGGAAAAGCTTACGCAAGATAGGCCTTCAGACAGAAGCACCTAGTTCCTGTTTTGAATGACGAAGAGAATATTAGTCAGCCAATGCCTGAATAAGACTGCGCAGATGCAAAAGAAACTTATTGTATACATATATCCTGTTTTGTGATTTCATAAATTTATGCTCTATGTCCAAAAAAGGTTATATATTCTGGACATCCAATTATAATATGGTATGGAGATACATGTGATTTGATAACTACTCCTAAATCACTCCTAAATCAGAGAATTAAAATGAGACAGTGCTTCCTGAAAATAAAGAGAAGTGTTTGGGATTTCAAACCAACAACATCCTGTGTGGTCTGGAGTTCTTAGCGTCGACGCACTCACTCAAAATCTAATTTGGACAGAGACAATCAATTGAAGTAAGGGATAAAAAAAAATAATTCCCTGATATATATATATATATATATATATATATATATATACTATGAACTGGATGATATTTCGCTTTAAACATATCAATTAGAGATGAGCGAGTAGTGTTCGATCGAGCTGGTATTCGATCGAATACTACGATATTCGGCGTGCTCGATTTCTTTCGAGTATAACGGCGATGGCGCACTTAGAATTCGTTTCCCCTCCCACCTTCCCTGGCGCTCTTTTTCCACCAATCACCATGCACCATGACAGGCACGCTGAGCACGCTGGCAGCGCGAAAACGGCGTCTACATGCATTGGCTGGAAAAACCATGTGACCTCGAATATTAAAAACTCAGCTCTTCGTGCTCGTTCGCATATGCTGCGTGAACTTAGTCAGGGACAGAGGCTGGAGAAGGGAGAGACAGGTTTTAGCTGTTGGACAGGCAGGAGCGTGATTAAAAGCCCTTATCAGGGCTACTATAGTGCAGTACAGTGATAGCTTTACTACAAGATACACTTTACAGAGAACGGCTGCCGTATTCAGGGATAGCTGCTGGAGTAGGGACAGAGAGAGGCATTAGTGGTGTATTAGGTGCTCTGCTACATACCAAACTATATTTGGCACTACTGCTGTGTACCTTGAAATATAAAATATATAGGCCTTTCAATTGGCAACTGTACTGTGCGTTCTCTTGCAAAGTAATTTCTCAAACCTGGTGTTCATACACACCGTCTGATCACTTAGTACACGGCTGTGTACCTTGAAAAATACAATATATAGGCCTTTCAATTGGCAACTGTACTGTGCGTTCTCTTGCAAAGTAATTTCTCAAACCTGGTGTTCATACACACCGTCTGATCACTTAGTACACGGCTGTGTACCTTGAAATATACAATATATAGGCCTTTCAATTGGCAACTGTACTGTGCGTTCTCTTGCAAAGTAATTTCTCAAACCTGGTGTTCATACACACCGTCTGATCACTTAGTACACGGCTGTGTACCTTGAAATATACAATATATAGGCCTTATAATTGGCAACTGTACTGTGCGTTCTCTTGCAAAGTAATTTCTCATACCTGGTGTTCATACACACCGTCTGATCACTTAGTACACGGCTGTGTACCTTGAAATATACAATATATAGGCCTTATAATTGGCAACTGTACTGTGCGTTCTCTTGCAAAGTAATTTCTCAAACCTGGTGTTCATACACACCGTCTGATCACTTAGTACACGGCTGTGTACCTTGAAATATACAATATATAGGCCTTATAATTGGCAACTGTACTGTGCGTTCTCTTGCAAAGTAATTTCTCATACCTGGTGTTCATACACACCGTCTGATCACTTAGTACACGGCTGTGTACCTTGAAATATACAATATATAGGCCTTATAATTGGCAACTGTACTGTGCGTTCTCTTGCAAAGTAATTTCTCATACCTGGTGTTCATACACACCGTCTGATCACTTAGTACACGGCTGTGTACCTTGAAATATACAATATATAGGCCTTATAATTGGCAACTGTACTGTGCGTTCTCTTGCAAAGTAATTTCTCATACCTGGTGTTCATACACACCGTCTGATCACTTAGTACACGGCTGTGTACCATGAAATATACAATATATAGGCCTTTCAATTGGCAACTGTACTGTGCGTTCTCTTGAAAAATAATTTCTCAAACCTGGTGTTCATACACACCGTCTGATCACTTAGTACACGGCTGTGTACCTTGAAATATACAATATATAGGCCTTATAATTGGCAACTGTACTGTGCGTTCTCTTGCAAAGTAATTTCTCATACCTGGTGTTCATACACACCGTCTGATCACTTAGTACACGGCTGTGTACCTTGAAATATACAATATATAGGCCTTATAATTGGCAACTGTACTGTGCGTTCTCTTGCAAAGTAATTTCTCATACCTGGTGTTCATACACACCGTCTGATCAGTTAGTACACGGCTGTGTACCTTGAAATATACAATATATAGGCCTTATAATTGGCAACTGTACTGTGCGTTCTCTTGCAAAGTAATTTCTCAAACCTGGTGTTCATACACACCGTCTGATCACTTAGTACACGGCTGTATACCTTGAAATATACAATATATAGGCCTTATAATTGGCAACTGTACTGTGCGTTCTCTTGCAAAGTAATTTCTCATACCTGGTGTTCATACACACCGTCTGATCACTTAGTACACGGCTGTGTACCTTGAAATATACAATATATAGGCCTTATAATTGGCAACTGTACTGTGCGTTCTCTTGCAAAGTAATTTCTCATACCTGGTGTTCATACACACCGTCTGATCACTTAGTACACGGCTGTGTACCTTGAAATATACAATATATAGGCCTTATAATTGGCAACTGTACTGTGCGTTCTCTTGCAAAGTAATTTCTCATACCTGGTGTTCATACACACCGTCTGATCACTTAGTACACGGCTGTGTACCTTGAAATATACAATATATAGGCCTTATAATTGGCAACTGTACTGTGCGTTCTCTTGCAAAGTAATTTCTCAAACCTGGTGTTCATACACACCATCTGATCACTTAGTACACGGCTGTGTACCTTGAAATATACAATATATAGGCCTTATAATTGGCAACTGTACTGTGCGTTCTCTTGCAAAGTAATTTCTCATACCTGGTGTTCATACACACCGTCTGATCACTTAGTACACGGCTGTGTACCTTGAAATATACAATATATAGGCCTTATAATTGGCAACTGTACTGTGCGTTCTCTTGCAAAGTAATTTCACGGCTGTGAAGGCAAAATATTGTAACCAAAAAAAAATAAAATGCTGCGGGGGCTAGCGGAATAGGACGTGGACGAGGACGGGGGCGCGGAAAATGCTGTTGGGGGCCTTGTTGAAGCCAGTGGGGATACAATGCGTGCTGGTGAGGGTCAGCCAGGATCCCGCTCATCCAGAATCCCTGCCTTTATGGACAGTTAAGCAGGGGCGGGTTACACCGCTGTTGAGGCCTGAGCAGGTTGAACAGGTGGTGCAATGGATAGCCGATAGCGCTTCCACACAGTTGTCCACCAGCCAGTCATCCACACAGTCTCACTCTGACCCTCCTTCCTCCACACCTGGCCAACAGAGTCATCCCACCATTGACCCCTCCCAGGAGCTCTTTTCGGGTCCTTTTTCAGATGTGCCGGAAGAATCCCAGGAGCTAGCAGAGGAATTTGTTTGTAGTGATGCCCAAACACTTGAGTTTTCGCCATCTCCTGCTGATGTGGACCCTGAGCCAGCATCTGTTATCATGAGCGATGATGATGATGAGACGCAGTTGCCATCAAGGGAGGCTGTTGGAATGTCCAGTGGGCAGGAGGAGGAGCAGAGTGAGGAAGTTGAGGTGGTGGATGACGAAATGACCGACCCCACTTGGCCAGGGGTGATGTCCAGCGAGGAAAGTAGTGGAGAGGTGGTGGTCTGCGCAGCACCGAAAAAGGCAGCAAGAGGCAGAGGGATGTCCAGAGGCAGAGGGATGTCCACAGGCAGAGGGATGTCCACAGGCAGAGGGATGTCCAGAGGCAGAGGACAGTCCAGACAGAGAAGTGAGGCCACAGCCAGCAGGGCCGAAGCTGTTCCCGGCAGCGGGCAGTCGCGCGAAGCTCCCCCATCGAGGCCTCGTACTTCTGTGGTGTGGAGATTTTTTAATGTTTGTGCGGATGACAAACTGAGCGCGGTTTGCACACTCTGCCACTCAAAACTGAGTAGGGGCTCTGAGAAGAGCAATCTGACCACCTCAGGCATGCGGCGTCACTTGGAAGTCAAGCACTGGGCTGAGTGGGAGAGAGCAAACGCAATACAACCTGCGCCCGGTCTTGCTGCCACTGCCTCTTCCCCTGTGTTGTGTGCTGCCACTGCGGTCCAGACCTCCAGCCAGGACACCTCCACATCTGCCTCTGCCTCGGCTACTTTGGGGCCTTCTCCTTCAGCCTCCCCTTCCCCCGCCTCTTCGCCTGCACCTTCACACTCCTCGTCCCAACAACTGTCCATCTCGCAGGCGTTCGACCGCAGGCGGAAGTACGCCTCGAGTCACCCCCAAGCCCAAGCCTTAAACTGCCACATCTCCAAACTGCTGGCCCTGGAGATGTTGCCGTTTAGGCTTGTGGAGACGCAGGCCTTCCGCGACCTGATGGCGGCTGCCGCACCTCGCTATTCCATCCCCAGCCGCCACTACTTTTCCCGGAGTGCCGTCCCCGCCCTGCACCAGCACGTGTCGCGTAACATCAGGCGGGCCCTGAGGTACGCAGTCAGCGCAAAGGTCCACTTGACCACCGACTCGTGGACAAGCGCTTGCGGCCAGGGACGATACATCTCTTTGACGGCACACTGGGTGAATGTAGTGGAAGCGGGGACGGGGTCGCAAACAGAGACGGCCTACCTACCACCCCCGCCCAAGATTGCCAGCATGGGTTCTGATAAACCCCCCTCCTCCTCCTCTGCCTTAACATCGCCCTCAGCCGCTAGCTGGAAGCGTTGCAGCACTGGCGCGGGGAGACGTCAGCAGGCGGTGCTTAAGCTCATCAGCTTGGGCGACAGGAAGCACAGCGCCCCAGAGGTGAGGGACGCCATATTGCAGCAGACGGAGATGTGGCTGTCGCCGCTGCAGCTAGGACCAGGCATGGTCGTGTGCGATAACGGCCGTAACCTGGTGGCGTCTCTGGAGCTTGCCGAACTCAATCACGTACCATGCCTGGCCCACGTTTTTAATCTGGTAGTCCAAAAATTTCTAAAGACTTACCCCAACCTGGCAGAGCTACTGGTGAAAGTGCGGCGCTTGTGCGCTCACTTTCGGAAGTCAACTGTAGCTGCTGCTAGCTTAAAAAAACTCCAGCAACGCCTCCATTTGCCTGAACATCGGCTGTTGTGCGACCTGCCGACTCGCTGGAATTCCACCTATTCCATGTTGGCCAGGGTGTGTGAGCAGCAGAGAGCATTGATGGAGTACCAGATTATGAATCCACGCGTGCCTCCAACTCAGCTCCCTCAGTTTGCCAACCACGAGTGGCCATGGATGGCAGACATATGCGATGTGCTGCGTATCTTTGAGGAGTCCACCAAGAAGGTCAGCAGCGAGGACGCTATAGTGAGCGTAACCATCCCGCTCCTATGCGTCCTTAAAGAATCCCTCATCGCAATAAGGGAGAACGCATTGCACGCAGAGGAGACGGGGGTAGGAGGAGACGCAACGGAGCTACACAGTCAGACCACACTTTTGTCTGCTTCACGGTGGCAGTTGCAGGAGGATGAGGATGAGGAGGAGGAGGACGACGTGGAGGTGGCTGTGGAAGAGGAGGAGGATGCTGGCGGCGAGGGTAGCAGTCAGGCTGTGTGCGTCCCATTGGTTCAGCGCGGATGGGGCGGAGAGGAGGCGGAAGAGGAAGAGGAGGAAATGGCAAGTGATCCTTCTGGTGGGGGCAGTGAGGTCATGCCTATTCAGAGTCTGGCACACATGGCTGACTTCATGCTGAGCTGCTTTTCCCGGGACACACGTGTTGTCCGGATAGTGGAGAACAAACTGTACTGGGTCTTCGCACTCCTGGACCCCCGGTATAAAGATAACGTCTCCTCTTTTATTCCGGTAGAGGAGAGGACAAATCGATTGCTGGAATACCAGAGGGAACTCGTGCAGAACATGATGGAGATTTTCCCACCCACCATCGCTGGCGGCAGAGAGGAGAGGGTCTCCCAGAGTCCCACAACATCTATCAGGCCCACAGCCACCAGGGGAACCCTCTCCAAGGTGTGGGACACGTTCATGGCACCCCCTCGTGCAACTTCCATTACTGCGGGGCCCGCTATCAGCAGGAGGGACAAGTATCGGCGGATGTTGCGGGAGTACCTGGCAGACCGTAACCCTGTCCTCCCCGATCCCTCGGCGTCCTACACTTACTGGGTCTCCAAGTTGGACACGTGGCTGGAACTGTCCCTGTACGCCTTGGAGGTGCTTGCCTGCCCTGCCGCCAGCGTGCTATCAGAAAGGGTGTTCAGCGCAGCCGGGGGCATTATAACCGATAAGCGCAGCCGCCTGTCAACCGACAGTGCCGACAGGCTGACGCTAATCAAAATGAACAGCAAGTGGATTGACCCGGACTTTGCTTCTCCAACAGTGGAAAGCAGCCAAAAGTGAAGTGCCATCTGTATGAAGTGCCATTTCCTCCTCCACCTCCTCCTCCTCCTCCTTAACCGCCGTAGAATTGCTCCGTAAATAAGAAAAATTTATATATTTATGGCTCACCTCTTGGGCCTCCACAAAATGTTTAAGAGGTGTCACCTCTTGGGCCTCCACATAATTTTTAAGAGGTCTCACCTCTTGGGCCTCCACAAAATGTTTAATAGGTCTCACCTCTTGGGCCTCCACAAAATGTTTAACAGGTCTCACCTCTTGGGCCTCCACAAAATGTTTAACAGGTCTCACCTCTTGGGCCTCCACAAAATGTTTAACAGGTCTCACCTCTTGGGCCTCCACAAAATGTTTAACAGGTCTCACCTCTTGGGCCTCCACATAATTTTTAACAGGTCTCACCTCTTGGGCCTGCACAAAATGTTTAAGAGGTCTCACCTCTTGGGCCTCCACATAATTTTTAAGAGGTCTCACCTCTTGGGCCTGCACAAAATGTTTAAGAGGTCTCACCTCTTGGGCCTCCACATAATTTTTAACACGTCTCACCTCTTGGGCCTCCACATAATTTTTAAGAGGTCTCACCTCTTGGGCCTCCACAAAATGTTTAACAGGTCTCACCTCTTGGGCCTCCACAAAATGTTTAACAGGTCTCACCTCTTGGGCCTCCACAAAATGTTTAACAGGTCTCACCTCTTGGGCCTCCACATAATTTTTAACACGTCTCACCTCTTGGGCCTCCACATAATTTTTAACACGTCTCACCTCTTGGGCCTCCACATAATTTTTAATACGTCTCACCTCTTGGGCCTCCACAAAATGTTTAAGAGGTCTCACCTCTTGGGCCTCCACAAAATGTTTAAGAGGTCTCACCTCTTGGGCCTCCACAAAATGTTTAAGAGGTCTCACCTCTTGGGCCTCCACAAAATTTTTAAGAGGTCTCACCTCTTGGTCCTCCACAAAATGTTTAAGAGGTCTCACCTCTTGGGCCTCCACAAAATTTTATCAAGGTCTCACCTCTTGGGCCTCCACAAAATTTTATCAAGGTCTCACCTCTTGGGCCTCCACAAAATTTTTAACAGGTCTCACCTCTTGGGCCTCCACAAAATTTTATCAAGGTCTCACCTCTTGGGCCTCCACAAATTTTTATCAAGGTCTCACCTCTTGGGCCTCCACAAAATTTTTAACAGGTCTCACCTCTTGGGCCTCCACATAATTTTATCAAGGTCTCACCTCTTGGGCCTCCACAAAATTTTATCAAGGTCTCACCTCTTGGGCCTCCACAAAATTTTATCAAGGTCTCACCTCTTGGGCCTCCACAAAATTTTTAACAGGTCTCACCTCTTGGGCCTCCACAAAATTTTATCAAGGTCTCACCTCTTGGGCCTCCACAAATTTTTATCAAGGTCTCACCTCTTGGGCCTCCACAAAATTTTTAACAGGTCTCATCTCTTGGGCCTCCACATAATTTTATCAAGGTCTCACCTCTTGGGCCTCCACAAATTTTTAACAGGTCTCACCTCTTGGGCCTCCACAAAATTTTATCAAGGTCTCACCTCTTGGGCCTCCACAAAATTTTTAACAGGTCTCACCTCTTGGGCCTCCACAAAATTTTATCAAGGTCTCACCTCTTGGGCCTCCACAAAATTTTATCAAGGTCTCACCTCTTGGGCCTAAACAAAATTTTTAACAGGTCTCACCTCTTGGGCCTCCACAAAATTTTCCATGAGCCTCTGGCCAGCCCACGGCCTCTTCCTGCCTTTTGCGGTCCTACGCATCCCTCAACATCCCCACTGCTTTACCTGCTAGACATGACACTGGGCCAGGTCGGGTCACTGACATCTCAAGCGCCAACAATTTGGGCATTTTAAGGCTTCTGCATGTGTTTGAGTTGTTTTTACATTTTAAAGAAGACATGTCTGACCACATCTCACACACACACACAATGACAATTAGGGGTGGGGTCTATTTGCTTTCCCCTTTGCCTATGCCATCTGTGGTTGTCATAGGCAACGTGATTTTAAGGGGTGCAGAATTTTATCTTCTTTTTTGTCTAGTTTGGCTTGGGGTCCATGGCAATGTAGAGGAAAGAAGGTTTCCTTGTATGGTCTCACTTTACAGAGAGGTTACATTGTCTTTGGAGTGTATTGTTGAGAGGCTGTGATAGTGGCGTAATAGTGCGAGTTGGGCGCGTTATATGCACCCAGACATGCTTCCCCTGCTGTCCCAGTTGCATTCCAGCAGTGTTGGCATCCTTTTCTGAGGTTTCAGGGTGGACTTGGTGACCTCCAAGTTGTCGAATTGAGATTTCCAAGTGGCGAGCATTTTTTTCCCATAGACTTTAATGGGATTCGATATTCGGTCGAATAGTCGAATTTCGCGGTCTATTCGAATCGAATTTCGAACTTTCGAATATTTCACTACTCGCTCATCTCTAATATCAATCTCTTGTAAATTCTCCCTTTGTATGAGAATTACATAAAGAAGCTACATGGGGACTACTATATACATTTTACCTAATAATTTTTTATTTACCTTTAACCCTTCCATCCTGAAACTACATGTAAAGAGCACCTCGTGGTGCAGCAGGTGACCGGCAGTTGGATCCAGCAAACTCTTAAAGGAGGAGAGAAAAACAGTCATTAGGAATTCCCAGAGTGACACAAGAAGAAAGCCCCCTACCTCCCCACCCCCTAGTTACAAACCTACTTCTCCAACCCCAACTGCGCTCCTGCCCTTCAGGTCGAGGACCCTTCTTCTGCCATCTGCATTTCCACTTTCTACATCATCAAACACCTATGATATGTCATCAGGAATATCCAGCTCCTCCTCTCTCTGTATATTGCTCTCAGATATGGAGACTGCAAAGGATGATTTAGATGCAGTAAAACCAGCAAAAAATGAGGATGGTCATCATTGAGACTTGGCCTCCATAAGGGGTGCATAAAAAATGAATGATTTCCATATTCTAGTACATACTACTTCCATTGTAAACTACAGGGAAAGGGAGGAACTGTAGTACCAGTAACTTGGTCAGGCGCACTTTCAGCTTCTGCGCCGTTGGATGAGTACATGCATGCTGTTCTCTTTTTGCAATAACCTTGGTGATCGATTGCTGTCAAAACAAGTAATGAGGAGAAGGAGGAGGAGGAGCATCAGGAGCAATAGACGACATTAAGGTCCATGGGGAGGAACAACAGCTTCCTTCTGCTGATGTTGATGAGCCCTGACTGCTGGAGAGGGGGTGTGGGCCAGTAGGAGATACAGCGGTTCCTGTGGAGGTCCCTGGCAACTGTCTGTCGGCCATAGTGTACAGTAACTGTACCAGTAATGTAACGGATTAACTATGAATGTTGCAACAGTTGAACAAGATGCATGAGGTGATATATTAGACTGCCCTTTAATACTGAGGTACAGTAAATCTATATATAAAATAAGAGATTAACTGTGAATGTGTCAGCAGTTCAAAAAGATACAGAAAACAATATATTAGAACACCCTTAAATGCTGAAGCCATTTACAGTATAAACTAACAGATAAACTGGGATTGTGGCAGCAGGTGAACAAGATGCAGACAGTGATATATTAGACCGTCTTTTAATACTGAAGCACAGTAATTCTATATATAAACTAACAGATTAACTGGGATTGGCAGCAGGTGAGCAAAATGCACATAGCGATTACACTAAACTTGCACTGTTCCTGCAGTCTTCCTATGCTCTCCCTACAGTGTCTAAAAACTCTCCCTAAAATCACTGTCCCTGCACTGTCTCTGCACTTTCCCTATCCACAATTCTACAATTAAAAGCTTTCTGCAACACTGTCCCAGCGCATAAGTGTTTGTCACGTCTTTCCTTAAACTCAGCTCACAGTGGAAACCGGACATGATGAGGATTTTTATTGGGCTGTGACATCACATGGGTTGTCATCTGCTGAATGGCCAGTTGCATGGCATTATGGGTCATATTACATTCCTGGGCTTCTTACTTTCACTTTGTAACTCGTGCAACAGCCATTTTACAAAAAAATCAGATTCATTACCATAAAGCGCAATGAAATTTGGCTTTGCAGTTAATCAAATTTTTCCTAAACTTCAAACTTCGTATTCCACTTTGGATGCTTTTATACGCTCAACACTAGTGATAACATACTACAAGATCACTTTAACCCCACAACAATATTTCATCTTTTTCGAAACAGTACATAGCATTTTCTCATTTTCTGCTTTTTTTGCAGCAAACATCATGTGGTATTACAATAGAACCAGTAACTAAATATTATGTTTTATATTGAGAAAAAAAGCAGAGATAATATAGAATCGAAAGTACAAATGAGTAAATCGTTTCTAAATAAATCAGAATCATTACAAACTTCACCAAAATTTGTCCATCAAATAAATTTGAAGTTTTGGTGATTCACTTTCATCTTACCATTATTTTTTAACAAACCAGCTTCCAAAGCAACCAAAGTATCTAAGCTTTTATCTTTTAATCTCATATTATCCAGAACTAGCAATTTTAATAAATTCTCTTCTAAACCATTCATACACTTAAGTTGTGAAGTAATGAAGTATAACTTCCAATTAGGAAAAGCCAAACCTTCTTTTTCGATAGGATGCTGTAAAATTATTTTTTGAGTCTGGCTGTTCATCCTTTCCAAACAAAACTACAAAATGTACATTTGAATGTAATGTGGTAAATATACTTTTTTTATGAAAAAGAATGGAATATTGTGGAGCAAATATAAAAATCTGAGGGAGACAAATAATTTTCATAAGATTAACTATTGCTGAAATTGTTAAAAGAAACAATCACCATATTTCAGCCTTCTTCCTCATTTTATTTAACAAAGGCACAGCATGAAGCCTGGACAATTTTATTTACAGTGTAGGGGCACAGCCATGGGATGAAATGTTGCCCCTACATATACATACAGTATATAAGTATTTTAATGACAGATTTTGAAAGCTGTTTTTTGTACTCATCCAGCCTCTTTATTTTTCTGAGAAATTGGATAAATGACTTTTTCTTTTCTGGACAGATGGGGCACTAAAATTGATGGGATTAGTGAATTAATAGTATTCAGATTTACATCTGTGTATTCAAGCTCTAATCTTCAACTTTTCATATGACAGTATGCCTACAAGCCAGTAGGTTAGTAATGAACCCTACACTAAACCAACTGTTAGGAATAGCTTGTTCTTTTATGACAGTAAATGTCCAAAGGGCATGACTGATTTGTCACCTTACAGTAAATTGCTGAAGTTGAGAAGGAACGTAGCTGAGAAAGATCATGCTAAAGAGAGGTTGATGATCATGTATAGGAAGTTATGTGAAAGGGAAGTTAGTACAAGGACATACATTGAAAGTTAAGGAAATGGAGAGGGAATGTCTGTTGGAACCAAAGAAGATACATAATGCATACTGTAAAATAACTTTTGTGTCCATGTAGACACCTTTGATCAATAGGTTGTCTCATTTGTATAGGGAATATTGGCCAATTTTGAGAGACACATTTCAAACTAAGGAGGGATTTCAAGCTCCTCCAATTATGTCCTACAAGTGATCAAGTAATCTAATGGACCAGCTGGTTCATGAAGTTATTATTTTGGTGATTATTTTGATAGGGATTTGTATGGTTATATGTAGCGGTTATTTTGTTATTTGTATTTTTGTATAACACATGTGTCTGATGTAGAAATACTTTATATATTAATGCAGTTGACCCAATACACGTCACAGAATTTTATGTGCCACTAAAACAATGCCATAACTTAATTATTATGTACGTTAATGGTATTTTCTATATATATTAATATATATTCTACTTTGTCTAGTTTAAGAGATTAATGTTATGGGAGGCATTCATCAACCACTGTACACCAGAAAAATTGCATCAAAAACTTTGGTCTACATTATGATTTCACAAAATGTTGACATTTTGGGGGAATTTAGAGCCCTTCATTTATTATTCCAAAATGTTTATTTGTTGTTTTAGATAACTGTTCTTATGACTACATATACTAGCATTGTTGTGCTTATTCTATGCTTGTGAAAGATCCAGAATAGGGTCAACATGTTAAGATTGCTGACAGAGACGGATTGGCCATAGACCTTACAGGGAAATTTCCTGGTGGGTCGATGCCCAGGGGGCTGCCTGAGCTCTCCTTATGTCCGGCTAGTGGACGTTTTGGGATGTATTTTGTACTGTTGGCGACAGTATTTTATGATGGGCTGTGGTATTTTTTGGCTCTGTTGTGGTGGTATAATGTGCCACAATATGGTATTTCTGGCCTCGCCTACTTGTGTTGGCCCTGCCTTCCATCAATTTGGACCAGACTACAAAACGGGGCAACTTTTAGTATTTTTTCCAGGGCCACTTAAAGTTCCCAGTCTGCCTCTGATTGCTGATGTGAACAAACATGAATTTATTTCACAACCTTTGGAGTGCTGCAATCTTTTAAAGGCTGGGAGTAAAAAACGAAAATGAAAAAATGGAAAATTGCTAAGTCATTAGAAAGGTAAGGCACATTCAATTGATTGGGGAGGGGGGGGGTGGACAAAATATGTTGTCCTGGCTCTGGTGCCTCCACATTGCAAAATATAGGTCATGTGCTATCTTTCACAGTACGTATATTGTGGATCACGGACTCATTGAAGGTAATGGGTCTGCACTGAGATGTAATGTTTACACAGTGCCCATTTTTTGCGGTGCACAACAAGAGCATGGTGGCAGCATGAGTGTGTGAATGTACCCTTAGTCTTTGGAGCATAATGTGTTTATATAAGAGACAAAAAATCAGGCATTAATAACATTTATTAATGTAATCAAATATCATTTTTGCTTTAAGCTATTTTATAGCTAGACATAAAATGAAAGTTGTTGAATACAGGGACAGATTGAAGTTTTAGTTAAGAATAAAAGTTTTTCTGTAAGTGAGCTATGACTTCCTATAAGGTGATACAAGAAATGGAGCAGTTTCATATAACTAGGTATTGTTATAGTGACAATAAGTATATCATTTCTGGAAAAAAAGTAATTGTAACTTCAAATTGCCTGTATTTGCTGAAACTACTTGCAGACGTTTATATCAATCTTCAAAAAAAATACAATGTAGCAAAGCCAAAGTACGATATGAGTGAAGATCAGAGTACATTCATTATTTCATAGAGAACAGAAGCACAAAATGTTTTTGTATCTGAAGGCAGATTTCTCTCCTTGATCGTATGCTTATTATCAGCAATGTAATAGACAAATAAAGCTTAATGTGTTTAACTCTTTGCTATACAGCTAAACTGTATGTAAAATGTGTTGGAATTTACTATATTTAAATGACACCTTCAGTGAACCAGGTCACATCTAGTAGGCAGATCACAATTCTCTTTTCTGAAGGAAAAATATTACAAATGGAATCTGATTTTTGTACTTGGCAACAGATTATTTTTTTTCTCTGTACTAATTAATATAAATCCATAGTGTATACCAATATTTTCAACGAACAGGGATCAGCGAACCTGTGGAAGCTCAAGTTCGCCGGGTATGGCTAAACTTCAGGTCAAAGTTCGGGTTTCGGGACCCAAACTTGACCTGAACTTGACCCTGAAGCCAAACCCCATTGAAGTCAATGGGGACCCGAACTTCACTTTATTATTTTTTGTTGTAACATGGTTATAGTGGAAAATAATAGCATTCTTAAGACAGAATGCAAAATAATATGGCCATTTAGGGGTAAAAAAAAAAACTCGCCTCATCCACTTGATCACACTACAGCAGTTTTTTCTTTCAGCAGGACCTCCTTGTTTGTTTGTTTTTGTACCCCTAAATGGCCATATTCTTTTGCATTCTGTCTTAAGAATGCTATTATTTTCCACTATAACTATGTTATAACGGAGAAAATAATAAAATCACCTGAACACCAAACCCAGACTTCAGTGAAAAAGTCCAGGTTCGGGTACACAAATTCGCTAACTTTGGTACGAACCAGGGTTCGCTCATTCCTACTCATAGTGCAATTAAAATAGAAAAATGAATATTCTCTATGTGTTCCAGAAGCTCAGCCAATTAGATTCCACCTTTCATTTTTCACAGCTCCTTTGGAAAATGAAAGGTGGAATCTGATTTGTTGTTATAGGTAACTAAGCCAGATCTACTTTACACCTATTTGATAAATCTACCCCATAATTTTCATACATTTGCCCTGCAATTTTATAGAGAAGTCACGCCCACAAGTGCAAATTACTAAGAGAGAGTTTACATCACTATTTTATTTTCTGTTCTTCTGATCCAGCAGAAAAACAAAACAAAGCAAAAAAAAACTCTGTAAAAAACCTATCCTGAGCTTGTTATGTACATTTTGCATCCATTTTAGCCATTTCTATCTGTTTTTTGTTTTTTTTAGATGGGAAAAAAAACTACTGCATGCGGGACTTTTTTCATCTAAAAAATGGATCTCGGACAGAAATGGCTGAAACAGATGCAAAATGTACATAAGCAGATGTTCAGGATAGGTTTTTTTTTTTACAGGATCTACAGGATCGCTTTTTTTTCTTTATTTTAACGGATCAGAAGAACTGAAAGTTAAACAATGATGTGGACTCAGCTTTAATCACTTTAGTACTTACAGTACACACCCCATCATCCATGCACCTAAGGCTACATGGACACGACCATGCCGTGTATTGCGATCCAGATGCTGCCTGTGTGTACTGCGCAATTTGCAAAGCAGAAGAAATGCCTATTCTTGTCTGCAAAATGGACAAGAATAGGACATGGTTTTTTGTTTTGTTTTTTTGCAGGGCCATGGAACTGAGCAACGGAGTGCTTTCCGCATCTTTTGCATCCCCATTGACGTGAATGGGTCCGCATCCAAACTATAAGAAATGGAGGCCCAGAAGCGGACCCAAACAATCCTAGTGTGTATGAGGCCTTAAACTGACAGTCACAAAGCAGCTCAATCTAATCCTATGGGCAACAGTACAGAGCCCCAAAAACACATAGCAATTAAAGTCACATGCCCCAGTGTCAGACACAATGCTTATAATAGTGCCAGCCATGATAAGGTACTTTAATACTGGCGGTACACAGACTGTCCAATTATCTGCAGTATACTGGAGGACATTTGTAGGTTATTGAGCCACAGAGTCTCTCTGGCAGCTGCTTCTGTTGTGATGAGTTTCATTTTTGCTTTCCCAAAAATTAGTTCAGATATTGACTGCAACAATGGCACTAAATTAAAATCTAACAACAATCTAACGCAGAGGCGTACAATAGTGGGAGATTAAACTGACAGCACAATTTGTATTTACAATTCCAAAGACTGAATGCAAATTAGTTGCAAAAGGTAGTGTAATTTATTGCAATTGTTGTGACATGTTAGATCATCAATATGAAAATTCACTTTTATGTTTATGAGCGAAAAGAAACAAAATATATTTCTAGGAAATAAGCTCCGAGTATTCACATTTTCAAAATTACGGTAGGTCCTATGTGGCAAAGCAGAGGGCCAGGGTTTTTACCTCTCATCAGTACAGTTCAGGTTACTGGATTGTTGAATGAGATACCTTACATGGGGGTTACTAAATTTCATTGCAGAGCCTCGGCGATGACGGCAGACTTATTTACAGGCAACACACTTTGGGAAAACCTGTGTAAATTAGCTTAAATCAGCCAAAGTACAGACCAATCTGTAGACAGCACTGCTTCAGGGTTCTTGACCCTCATCATACATACAGATCTCTGGGTTGGCTAATATGAGCTTAGTTGCACAGTTTAATTCAGTGGATCATGGCCTGAAAATAAGCATCCATACACTGCTGAGTCTCTTCAATGAGAGCCAGTGCCACCCATTCTCTTCCCCGAGCCAAATTTATATTAGAATTTTAATAGATGGAAGATTATGCCTTCTAAGTATTATATCAATATTTAAAAATAAGGCAGAATATGTATATAATGAAGATAATGAGAAAAATGGACAAACGGTTACATAATGGGATAACAATTAAAGTGATTTACTTTATCTCCTGTTCATAGGTAAGTGAATTAAAATAATTACAGGCATTAACGACCATTATGAGCGGGGTCAGCTTAAAATTTGGAGAAAAATTCACTAAGAGGAAGAATTTCCAGTCATAAATGTCTCCTCTGGGATTATGTTATGATTTGTTAGCCGCTAGAACTTCAATAGACACCATATGGCTAATAAATAACTTTTAAAGGGTTATTCTCATTTTAGACAATGGGGGCATATAGCTAGGATACCGCTGGGACCCGCACCTATTTCCAGAACGGAGCCCCCGAACTGAATTAGGGCGCACTGCGCATGCGCAGCCGCCCTCCATTCATTTCTATGGGGCCGCCGAAAATAGCCGAGCGCTGGCTCGGCTACTTCCGTCGGCTCCATAGAAATGAATGGGAGCGTACCACGCATGCACGGCCCGGCTCCCATTCATTTCTATGAGCGGCGCGGGGAGCTGCGCCTGGTGGTGGCCGGACCCCCGGAAACCTGGGGTCCTCCAGGCGCAGCGCTCCCCTCTCCGTTCTGGATATAGGTGCGGGTCCCAGCGGTGGGACCCGCACCTATAAGACAATGGGGGCATATCCTAGAGATATGCCCCCATTGTCTAAGATGAGAATACCCCTTTAAGGCTGGTTAATATTTTTACATTAACCAGTTCCTGACCACCCATAGACTATAAATGCCTAGGACTGTTTAAAAGAAACATTCAGAGATCGCCGCTTCGCACTAATCCATTTTTCATTGTCCCTGCCATCCCTATTGCTGTCACCCTCATACACATCCACATTACCAAGTCTATTAAAAAAATATTTAATGCATTAGCACCTCCAATCTGAATAGCATTAAAACCTGCAATTTCTTTCATCCCAGCCCACACTTCTCGTATATCATTTTGTTACATGATGTACCAGGGTTAACACACAAACTCTTAACTCAAATTTTTTAAATCCTCGTGTTATCTTGAAACAAAAGCCATTGAAAAACAATTGAAGGTCAGCAGTCCCAACAGCTGCTAAAGACACACAGAGGCAACGGTCATTTCACCATCGCCGTGGATGGGCAAGTACATAGCGGGTCTTGGGGCACTAAGAGACAGTTGATCGGCAGCCCAGGCCTAAACTCTGTGGGCCTCAGGGGCCATGCAGAACTAGATTAGCTCAGCCCAACCAGATAAGAACACCTGGGCGGCATATACCACCACTTAGACGGCGGGCATATTGATATACTGATGGCCAGGTCAGACTGAGTGGCTACTTACCATTTCTTGCCTAATCGGTGCCCGAAGATTATAACGCCGGGATATACCAATAAGGCCTAGTCAGTAAAGATCCTTGTGCGCCATCTTGCCAGCAAGCGCATATACTCTCCTTTGCTTACCTGAGGGGTCACAGGTCCTTATAGCTCATCCTTCACAGGGAAGGACGGCAACTTTGGCAGAATGACATACATTTAAAAATGTCTATTTCAAAGAACGATATGACCTAGGTTGTACATACCATATCTGAAGAGAGCACTCCAGCTATTAGGGGCACGAAGGTCCAGACCCAATGGGGAAAATAGGGAAATACAAAGGACCGGCTTCAGAACCTCTGAAACAACAAATCCCACAACTGCTGTCACAGTGGAACTAAATAAGTTCATTATGAAAAAGCCACAACCTCCTGCTCCATCTCAGACCCCATTATCTAAAGCGGCTCAGGGTCATGGCCCAAATATTCCATCGGACAGAGACAGTGACATTGAAGGAAATGCTGAGGCAGCTGTGGACTTGCCAATCTCTAGAACCTTCATATCACAATCACTTTCAAAAGCTCTTAATCCTGTGCTTGAAGAATTATCAGAGATTAAAAGGGAAATGAGGCATATTGGTCATAGAGTAGAAAATCTTGAATCTACCCAGTCAGACATAATTGCTTACACAAAGAAAAATACAGACACCCTTACAATCTATCAACAACACATTAATCTACTGCATGATCAGCTAGAGGACCAAGATAACAGAGGAAGGCGGAACAATTTACGGATCCGTGGGGTGCCTGAAACAGTTGCTATGGAAGCTGTCCCGAAAGCAGTCACAGAAATATGTACTTCACTGTTGGGAGATGACTACACCGAACCAATCATTTTGGAAAGAGCACACAGGGCATTACGCCCGAAGCCAAAACCCACTGACCCGCCCAGAGATATAATTTGCAAATTCCTGAACTTCACCCAAAAAGAACTAGTTATGAAAAAAGCTAGAGAGTGTAACGGTATTGAATATGAAGGATCCACCATTTTACTTTTTCAAGACCTTGCCCCATCCACTCTAAACAAAAGAAGAATTCTAAAGTCCTTGACTGATTATCTCAGACAGAAAAGAATTCCCTTCAGATAGCTCTTCCCATTTGGCATGCTGATCTCATGGAGAGACAAAAAACTGATCCTCAGAACGCATAATGATCTCCCAGAAATACTGGTGGCTTTGGAGGTAGAAGACATGGACATCCCCGACTGGTCAGTGACAAAGGACATCTTCATCCCATGTGAGATCACCCCTCCTACTCCATGGGAAACGGTGTATCATGGAAGACCACAAAGAAAGAGGAAAAAAACAGGGAAGATGACACCCCGCAGGATTCTCTCTGATGGAGAATGAAGTTCCATCTGAACTCAATGTTTGTTTTATAGGCAATAAGGTTTAACAGCTCAAGAGTGGGCGCGCTCCGCTCTCTTCACCTTGTTTTGAGTTGAGTTTTCACTCCTTAAGGCTGCATATATGATCATTTCTATTATTACCATCTAGGCCCATTGGTTGGCAGCCTTTCCAATGGGTGGGGCGATTGGCTCCGCGCACTACTGAGACCCAGTCTAGCTTATTATAGTTTAGGTTATTTCTTCTAATACAGTGCTCTCCTTGCCTGGAATATGGCAATTATACATGTGAATTCTATATGCTATATAGTACAGCTTAGGTTGTAGAGTTCGGTCTCGTTCTGTACTTAACCTTATATTATTTCCATCCTCGTTGCTGCCACATATAGACACATAAATGTGGTATTTATGCCAAATTCTGGGCAACAGCCTGGTGGTGACCCTCAAGACAATTGTACTGACCCAGACCAAGATGGGCAAGGCACATGCCCATCACATGTTAGTAAAGCACCCAACTAGGTGCAACGAAGGTCCATCACCGCCTGCGGGTGACGCCACTGCCCATGCTGGCACTGCTGTCCTATCCCCCACCCCACGACGCAGGCATAAGCCTGACACAGCGTGGTGACAGCTTGGTGACCAAGTTAGATTGAGGTAGTAGGTGAACCACCCAAAAATTTACCCTGACACAGCATGGCGGTGAACCCAGAGTGACCAAGTGAGACTGAGGTAGCAGGTGAAGCACTTAAAATTTTACCCTGACACGGAATGGCGGTGAACGTCAGACGCCGCCTGCATGAGATTAGGGATAGAGCTGCTGTCTGTCAGGGAGAGTGTTAGGGCCTCAATTTAGATTTTGGTTAGGCAGGAATCACTCACAAAGAACCCAACAGCCCTTCTAAGGGCTACAAGCACCTTTTATTTTGGTCTCCTGCTCTTCCTGGCTGCTGCATGAGATTAGGGATAGAGCTGCTGTCTGTCAGGGAGAGTGTTAGGGCCTGAATTTAGATGTTGGTTGGGCAAGAATCATGCTCAAAGAACCCAACAGCCCTTCTAAGGGTTACAAGCACTTTTTTTTTTGGTCTCCTACTGGCTGCTGGCTGGGACTTGTAGTGCAGCTACCGCCATCTTGGCTGCACACTTTTAGGGCGTGAAATTAGAATGTGGTTAGGCAGGAATCATCCACAAAGAACCCAACAGCCCTTCTAAGGGCTACAAGCACTTTTTTTTTTGGTCTCCTACTGGCTGCTGGCTGGGACTTGTAGTGCAGCGACCGCCATCTTGCCTGCACACTTTTAGGGCGTGAAATTAGAATGTGGTTAGGCAGGAATCATCCACAAAGAACCCAACGGTCCTTCTAAGGGCTACAACGACCTTTTTTTTTGGCCTCCTCTCGGCTGCTGGCTGGGACTTGTAGGGCAGCTACCGTCATCTTGGCTGCACACTATTAGGGCCTCAATTTAGATTTTGGTTAGGCAGGAATCACCCACAAAGAACCCAACGGTCCTTCTAAGGGCTACAACGACCTTTTTTTTTGGCCTCCTCTCGGCTGCTGGCTGGGACTTGTAGTGCAGCTACTGCCATCTTGGCTGCACGCTGTGCACAGCGAGTGGTGGCAGAAGGGACAGCACGTGGTCCACACAGACCCAAAAGAAATTGCCCAAAGTCCTCTCAGTACTCATTTTTGCTGCTGCTGTACCTTGGCTTGCTGGGATCTGTAGTGCAGTCTAGGGAATACGTTTTTTCTCTCAGTTATATATATTACAGTCGAGTGAACAATTATGTCGTGTGCTGTACAGTAGAGTCAGTCTCGGGTATACATTTTTTCTCTCAGTTATATATCCTACAGTGCAGTGCAAAGTTCTGTCGTGTGCTGCACACTAGCCGGAGTCTAGAAAATATACATTTTTTTCTCTCATTCATATATCCTACAATGCAGTGCAAAATTCTGTCGTGTGCTGCACACTAGCCGGAGTCTAGAAAATATACATTTTTTTCTCTCATTCATATATCCTACAATGCAGTGCAAAATTCTGTCGTGTGCTGCACACTAGCCAGAGTCTAGAAAATATAAATTTTTTCTCTCATTCATATATCCAACAGTACAGTGAAAAATTGTGTGGTGTGCGTTACACTAGCGGCAGTCTAGAGAATACGTTTTTTCTCTCAGATACATTTAATACAGTCCAGTGAAAAATTCTGTGGTGTGTGGTACACTATCCGCAGTCTAGAGAATACGTTTTTGGCCTCAGATATTAATTCGACAGTTTAGTGATTACACAAAATGTTGAACCCAAGGGCTAAAGGTCGAGGACGTGGGCGTCCAAGTGATGTAGGGGGGCAGAGGCCGTGGTCCTGGGCAGGGTGACACAGTACCTACTGATGAGGGAGCAGTGGAACGCCGCAGAGTTTCGCTCCCTAGCTTCATCTCGCAACTTACAAGGTCACGTGGTACACCACTACTGAAACCACAACAGTGCGAACAGGTGATGACGTGGATAGCGGATAATGTGTCCAAGTAATTTATTCACCACCCAGTCTTCCACACAGTCCACCCACTTTAGCCAAGGGAGTAGACCTCTGGCTCCTCCAGCTCAACCTCCTTCCCCCCAGCCTGCCCCCCCCCCCATGGAAAATATGGATTCAGATCCGGCATACTCACAGGAAGTCTTTTCAGGACCCTACCCAGAGACACAAACCACTGCTCAACAGCAACCTGAGCAGTTACTCTGTCCCCGATGCCGAAAATGTAGAACTTTCGCAGTCTGTGGGTGATGAA
>ONZH01028789.1:0-23478 GCA_900303285.1 Rhinella marina
TGGTCACTATGGGGTTGTCCGAGTGAATGTTCTGAATGCGGACAACCTGCAGAAGATTAGACAGACAAAAATAGTTAAAAAGTGCAAAAACATAGTAAAATAGGAGAGCAGCGATACATCAAAGGTGCCATCTTATTTATGGCTTAAACCAGTGGTCGTCAGCAGTTTGGAAACCACAACTCCCAGGGGGCTTGGAAAACTTGGAGAACCATGGCTTGGAGACCACTGGTTGAAAACATATCTCAGGACGTCCTATAGACTGTAGGTTCAAATTGTCTATGATGGGTCCACAGGTTCTCTCATCAGAGAGGAGCGATGAGCTTGGTTCAGGCAGTAGAAGATGACTTGTGTTGCCTACAAACCCTTGGAAACCCTAAGAAGACTGCTTCTTGCCCTGGAGGACCTGCCCTGGCCATCAATTTGAGTAATGCTTCATTATCCTTGTGGTGGCGCTGCAGGAAAATGAAACAGTTAAAGGGGTTCTCCAGGAATTAAGAAAATGAAAATACTTAAATATTGCTTCATCATAAATATATTCCCAAATACCTTTCATTAGTTATAATGGCAAGTTTTGTCTATGGAGCAATCATCAGGAGAAATAAAATGGCCGCCCTCCTATTAGTACACACAGAACAGAACCTGTCCTAATCACACAGGAGGACAAGTTACTTCACATCACTGAGGTAAAGAGCTGCCTCATCCTCCTTTCTGCTTGTCAGGGATTATGATCCTGAATACAGTTTATAAAATAAATTAAGTGAATCTGTGTTGGAATTGAGTTCATGAGCAGATGTAGCTAATGAGCAGCAGCACTTGTCTGCAGTCTCCATTACCACAGCCCCACATTACCACAGTCTGTCCTGTCCGTCCTTTCTGTTCTTCATGTCTGCTGATGAACTCCATTCCCACAAATATTCAGCTAAATATCATATTAATCTGTATTCAGGATGATAATCCCTGATAAGCAGATCAGAGAGAAGGATGAGGCAGTTCTTTACCTCGGTGTTGTGAAGTAACTTGTCCTCCTGTGTGATTAGGATAGGTTCTGTGTGTACGAATAGGACGGTGGCCATTTTGTTTCTTCTAATCATTGTTCCCTACACAAAACAAGCCATTATAACTAATGAAAGGTATTTGGGAATATATTTATAATGAAGTAATATTTTTTAATTTTCTTAATTCTCTGAGAACCCCTTTAAATATTACTTTTTTGTAAATATATTCCCATAAACCTTTCATTAGTTATAATGGCTCATTTTGTTTTAGAGAACAATCATCAGGAGAAATAAAATGTCCGCTGTCCTATTTAGCACACACAAAATCCTGTCCTAATTACACAGAATAAGTTACTTCAGAGCAGTGAGGTTAAGAGCTGTCTCATCCTCCTCTCCTACTTGTCAGGGATTATGATCATGAATACAGATTATAAAAATCTTTAACTGAATCTCTGTGGCAGTGGAGGTGATATGAAGTCATGAGGAGAAAGTACAGAGAGGATGGACAGGACAGACTGTGGTAATGGAGAGACTGCATACAAGAGCTGCTGCTCATCAGCAGCCATACCCTTACCTCCTCTATGTACTTCATGTCCTCATGACCTCTATTAATACAGAGATTCAGTTGAAGATCATATTAAATTGTATTCAGGATTATAATCCCTGACAAGCAGAGCAGAGAGGAGGATGAGGCAGCTCTTTACCTCAGTGTTTGTGAAGTAACTTGCCCTGCTGTGTGATTAGGACAGGTTCTTTGTGTACTAATAGGACGGTGGGCCATTTTGTTTCTCCTAATGATTGATCTCTAAACAAAACGAAGCCATTATAACTAATGAAAGGTATTTAGGAATATATATTTATAATAAAGTAATATTTAAGTATTTTCATTTTCCTAATTCCTGGAGAACCCCTTTAACTACCGCCCTACAGATTGCAACTGACTGCTGGCAGTCCCTGCTGAGGAAGACTTTGAAGTTCTGGAAGATCCCTTTAAACGGGCAAGTTAATATTACGATCCCTCCATTGGCACTGTAGAGGGGTATTAGATGTAGGCAGCTGTAGCCTGCAGATTTTCAGTGCGATGTAAGATCTGTGCTCTAATCAGATGTCTCCCCCTCCCCTCTCACAGCATGCAGCTGCATCTCCCTCCTCAGTTTCTTCTGTTTACTTCTTTTCACTAGATGGATTTTCTGGTGACTGAGGAGGATCTGAGATTTTTTTCCGCTAAATATTTCGATGTATGGAATAATTAGGCTCTTTACAGTATCACTATTTATGCACTGACCTCTGCACCAGGAAGGTTGTCTTTGTTGTAAAAGAACACTTTATAGCCATTCGGGTGACCTCCTGTCCAGATATCTCCTGTCACTGGATCCACAAAGAGGTTGTCCGGGAGGGTCTCTACCTGCACCACCTGGTATGGAGATCACACAGACAATACACATCAATACACAACATGGATTAGTCCTTTCCTACATAATATGGGTTCACACAACTCCTACTGGGACATATACATAAAGGGGATGACGTTATGTGGTAAAAGCCACTGGCAAATAGTTACTAAAACGGACATGTCAGGGGATGGTGAATGGAGGGTTCCCCAATGTGAGGGGACAAAACACTGAATCAGTGCTGCCTTCATTCTCAGGACTGTCAGGGGTTCCAGAGACTGGATCTTCTATGATCATAAAGTGATGACAGGTCCTAGGGATAGACTAACACATTACAAGGTGGGCACATTACTGGAGGCACAGCTGGGCATATTACTGGGGGGCACAATTGGGCATGCGGCATAGTTGGGCACTGCGGGCACTTAACAGGGCATATTACTGGGGGCAAAGCTGGGCGTATTACTGGGGGCACATAACAGGGCATATTACTGGGGGCACAGCTGGACGTATTACTGGGGGCACATAACAGGGCATATTACTGGGGGCACAGCTGGGCATATTACTGGGGGCACATAACAGGGCATATTACTGGGGGCACAGCTGGCCATAATTCCATAAGGAGGCACAATGTGGGCATAAATACTGTGCGGTGATATGAAGGGGGAATAACTACTATGTGAGGGCATTAAGGGGACTGGTTGGGATTAGGTGTTTAGTTATGTTTTGGGCGGAGTTAGAGGCGTGACCTAGTGAAGAAAAACTTTGCCTCGAAGCGCGCTGTGCATTGTGTCCCTCTTTGTTCTTTTACAAAATTGGGAGGTATGCCCAACCCCTTCCCAAGGCATTATCCAGTGGCGTAACTACAACTAACTGGGCCCCACAGCAAATTTTTGAATGGGGCCCCCCAGAAACTTCCTCGCAACCCCGAACTCACATGCAACCCTCACTCTTGTGGCTAGTCAAGATTGAGCTCTCCCAGACAAGGCCTGACAGCCGCTCCATCTGTTTCCTATAGTGTCACTGTATATAATGTCATTGTATAATACTGTTGAGGGGGCCCTGACAATAAAATCTTTTAGTCTCCCTCCTGAGGGGGCCCCTTGTGGGTCTGGTCCCCAAAGCAGCTGCTTCCCCTGCTTCCCCTATTGCTACGCCCCTGGCATTATCCTTGGACTTACTATCTCGTCATTGACTCTACAGGAAACCCTGTTGAGCTGATGCCTAGGAGGGCCACCCAAGTCCTCTTCACGGCTGCCAGCCGGGTACATAATGAACTGATTCTCATTGTGGACTCACTTTTACCTTTTTTTTTCCAGGGACATTTTTAATTCCCAGTCCACCCCCGACGCTAACTCCAACTGTTTCTATGAGGTTTGGGAAGTTTTATTCAGATATTGCCACATAGAATACAAGATAAGACAACACCTCAGCCCAACCACATGGTATTTGGAGAGAGAATGGACAGGAGACCGCCCTGTGTAGGTGTGTAAGTACTTGACTAGTGTCGTTCTTTCCTGGGTTTGGTGATGAGTCCTGTTGGCACAGTGTCTAAGGGTCCGGTATAACTTGAATCTTGAAGCTGACCAGACACATTAGACATGTATTGGCCAAACCCAACAATTTAAACAGGATTGGACAACTTATGTGTATGGAGGCCTCCTGACTTTCCACTAATGTTGGAGGAGATAAGGATTGGGCAGGTTGGGTTTCATCTGTATGATCCTTCTGTACTTGGGGAGATAAGACAAGAACAAAGGAGTCTGACAGCGATTTACCCCCTTCTTGGGGGGGGTCAAGAGAGAAAGATTTCAGTCGAATGTTTGGCCGACTGCTATCTAATGTGTATGGATGGCTTAGAAGGGAGAAGGTGTGTTAATGGTGACATGATTGGTCTGGAGCCTACATAGATACAAGTGGTCAGCTTTGAGGTCGGCGTCGGTGTATCCAGAACATCAGTATATAGTGGAATTAACACCCTCATGCTCCATATTACCTTTACTGGAGACAGAGACCAGTTGGCATGCTTCTCTAACACGCTCACTGTGTGACCAGTCAGATCAGAGACATAGATGAACCTACAAGAAGACAGATATTACTTTCAGATATTTGCTGGCATCACATAAATGTAAGCTTATAAAACTAAACATACAGCAATTGGAGTTCAGACTGTACCAGGGGCACTCCGCATAGATATCGCCCCTCTGAGCTCGCATTCAGTATTGAGCATTGGTCCTGCTGTAATTAAAGCAGAACTCCCGGCAAAATTTATATTCTCTGACCTGCTAGAAAAGTGATATCATATGACCAACTCTCTGCTCTCCAACTGACCCAGGACAGGAAGCCAGTTACTGCTCTATTCATTCCTATGACACTGACCTTGAGGCTCCCATAGGAATACATAGAGAAACTGACTTCCTGTCCACACATAAGATGCTGTGTCAGTTGGAGAGTCTGATTGCTGGTCACATGACACAGCTGAGGAACAGAAGGGAGGGGATAACTCACACGTCATACAGTCACTTGTAAGCAAATTACATTCACTACAGATTACATCATGTACCTTTCTAACAGAGAATAAAATTTTTTGGCGGGAGTTCTTCTTTAATAGACCGTGCACATAATACTCACCGGGCATCGTACTAAAAACCACCCAGTGTACAGTTGCGCATCTCCAACTAGTGAAGTCTGGACCTCCCCCCGTAGAAGCAGTCTAGCTGCGGACCCTGGAGAATCCCCTATAATATGTTGTAATGGGAAGTTCAGACTACACATCCAGGCTGCTGTTATAGGGAGGCTCCAGACTACACATCCAGGCTGCTGTTATAGGGAGGCTCCAGACTACACATCCAGGCTGCTGTTATGGGGGGGGATGCTCCAGACTACACATCCAGACTGCTGTTATAGGGGGTGCTCCAGACTACACATCCAGACTGCTGTTATAGGGGGCGCTCCAGACTACACATCCAGACTGCTGTTATAGGGGGCGCTCCAGACTACACATCCAGACTGCTGTTATAGTGGGTGCTCCAGACTACACATCCAGACTGCTGTTATAGGGGGCGCTCCAGACTACACATCCAGACTGCTGTTATAGGGGGCGCTCCAGACTACACATCCAGACTGCTGTTATAGGGGGCGCTCCAGACTACACATCCAGACTGCTGTTATAGTGTATAGTGGGCGCTCCAGACTACACACCCGGACTGCTGTTATAATACAGCACATGCGGCCCTTGATACCATTCTGTGTGGCCCCCAACCAAATGGTATCAGACACATATGTCTATGTCTTGTGGCTGCTCACATGTATTTTTTCATGTATTTCTCCCATTCGATGGGAGTCCTAGGACTTAAACAAAGACATTAATAGTATATACTGTGTATTGAATAAGCCATAATTACAGTATTTCAGTTGTTAATACCCCTTAAAATTTTATTTTCGGCCCTCATCATTGGTTCAGTCTGGCTATGCGGCCCCGAACCAGAAAACGTTGTGCACCCCTGGTCTAGACTTTCTTTTCAAACAGAATTTATATGTGTAATAATGAAGGGCGAATACTTTTTGTCTTTTGACATAGCAATCCCGTTGGCGAAGTAGAAATCGGTTGCAACTTCTCTGACCTCTTCCGGACTGTAATACACCACGTTTGTCAACTTAGATCCAATTAACATTTCGACTTGTTTCATGGTGTCGTCCGTGAAGTAATGATCATTAGTGACATAAAAGCTCTCGGGTCCAACAGCAACAATATCGTTTACACTGGAAGACAAAAAAACATGTGTTTGTGTGTACGATGTTGTGATTTAGTCATGAGCGCCAAATCCCCTGCCTTCCTTACCATAGCCATAAAATGACATGATACAGTTCTGACCACCTGTGGCCACCACTAAAATGACCTTCCTGCATATTGTTTTATTGCAGAATTCAATGTACGCGATTAGCTCCCCCTTATGGTGGATGGTGGTATTCAGAATTTAATAATTTTCCAATGTCTATGCATTGTTTGGTACCCTATATAAACAGCTGATCGCACAGGTTTCATTCCAGGCACCCTGCCACAAAGGCGGCTGCAGGAGAAATATTGTATTGCAGTCAGCTGAATATCTGTCCATTAATTAAATGAATGGCTGTTGTCCACCACTATGGGAAAGCAGCTCAGAGGTCACTCCTGAACATGGGAATGCAGCTATATATAACAGTGCATATTATTTAGTTTGCTACAATAATACATATAATTAAAGGGCTTCTTTGCTCTGGAGAATCTTTTCTGCGTCCGTTCCGTGGTTTTTGCAGCCCGTATGCGGAACCATTCACTTCAATGGGACTGCAAAAACCCCCGAAATGACTCCATGTGCTTTCCGTGTGCATATGTCTGCATGGTCGTTATGCAAAAAAAATAGAACATTTCCTATTATTGTCCATATTACGGACAAGGAAAGGACTGTTCTATTAAGGGTCGGCTGCGCACATGGTATCTGTGTGTTGCGGATCCGCAATTTGTGGACCACAAAACACCCAACTGTCGTGTGCTTGAGCCCTTGGAAAGATTGCCCAAGAAAATCTGATCTGAAGTTATCTCAATTTGCAATAATCAGCTGTGATCTGTGAGGGAACCTGGCAGCAAGTGTTTAATTCTCCTGCAGCGCCACCACAGGAGAAATGAAGCATTACACAGTTCCAATAAAATAATGCAATATATGGACACACCAGGTCCTTCAGATGCTCTTTGTAACAAGTCTTCACTCCGGCTCACAGATAAAAAAGTGCTGGATTCTAACCCAGTTTTCCCTAGTACAGCATTTCAATTTTTTTTTTTTAATTTCTGCACCTCCTGGAGTCTTCCCGTACCTGTAAAGTGCAGGATGTTTAATGGTCTTCAGGTGCTCAAGAACATTTTCTTTCTCTATAAACTTGAAGATCTCAATAGTCGTCTTGAGATGAGGATGATTCACCACAAAGAGGTAGACTGAGTTATCTGAAAATAGAGGGGGAGACGAAGAAACCCTCAAAAACATCAGAATCTTAGTGTACCTGTGAGTAAAGCTGAAAATTCAGGATGGGGCTCAGCTCGTCCCAACATGTCTTCTACTAGGCATCTAGTAGGCTGAGATATAGGCTGCTATATGTAGTTTCACTGATTGGCATAAAGGCATTGTGGTATCACAAGCTGGTATCACAGCTTAGCCTCATTCACTTCAATGGGGCTGAGCTGCGCCTTTGCCACGTGACCGAAGAACGTGACGTCGCATGGCCTTGGGTAAGGTCCGAGGAAGCCTTGGTGCTACTCAGAGCGCCGATGCCTTCCCAAACAGGGGGTCCTGGGTGTGTCAGACCACCACCGATCCAGATGATAGGTCATCAGTAGAAAAGTGTTGGAAAATCCCTTTAAATGTTATTTTAGTATAATCCAGGAGGAAAAGCTAGTTACTTTCTGTTACAAAAATGCTAAATTATTTTCTTCACGGTGCCCCTGATGTTTAATCTGTATAGTAATGTGCATGTCCACCAACTAGGGTGGTTGCACAATAGGTCTATCTAGGGTTAGAAGCAGAGGTTCACCATCAATGAGGCCAGGTGAGGTGGTTTGCCTCAGGCAGCACCAGGTAGGCAAGAGGGGGTCAGCAGAAGGGCCATGGACTGAAGGGAAGGGGTTAGGTTAAGAAAATTGGCATTGGGAAGGGAAGGGGCGCCATTTCAGTTTTCGCCTCAGGCAGCAGAAAGGCTAGGTCCACCCCTGGTTAGAAGGTGAGACAGTTACAGGTAGAGACTTTCTGGGTTTGCAGACCAAGGACAAGACCAGTAATTGGCAAACAATAGCAGTGAACCTCCATGGGGACTGGCAGTAGTCTTGGACTTGTAGGATTAAGGAATGTGGCAAGACAAGGTGCCGAGAGTTTTTGACCCTGGGTGCTTTGAGAAAGAGTGGTTGTCTGACCAATAGCAAAGCCTCAAGGCCACTGGTCTCAGGAGAAATCATAGAAGGTTCCAGCAGGAAAGAAATAAAGGCTAAAGGTTAAAGGTTAGAGAATTAAAGGTTTGGAAATAAAGATGGTTTCTGATGTGCATTTGCCCGTTCTTGCTTGCTCCAGCTACACAATGCCAGGAGGGCACTAACAAGCCAAAAGTAAAACGGTTCTTGATATAGAACTTTCCTGGGACCCCAGAGTTTGTAGGTTGCTGGCCATGAGCTGGAGGTAATGTAATAAGACTCACAACAAATACGTTTCTTCAGAGCATTTATTTGCAGGATCTATGAAAGACTTGGTTGTCTGTGTGAAGGAACAGGCTTTACGCGCTCCACAACTATGAGCGCCAGCTGTACAATGTGAAGGCCAAACATGACAGGGGGTGTGGGGAGAGAGAAATGTTGTCTAGCCTCGGTTCATCTCTGAACACCAATTTACGGTTATGTTTAGAATGAACCCACATGCTGCATTCACAATTCTACAGGCTTCAGAGCTGAACTCTCTCCCAGCACTGTAGGAAAATAAATGTTCTCGTGAATCTTACCCTTCTCGTCAATGTACGAGCTCAATCCATGAGGGTTAAACATAGACATATCGAAGCCTTTGCTGATCGGCAGAGAGATCGGATGGAGATCGTCATTGTTCATGTCGAGCAGTAATATTTCGGCAGGCCTTTCAGGAGCAAAACTCATAACTCCGGGATATTTTCAGACCCTTGGAGAACATACAAAGGGTTATCATGTATCATGTAATATCTCAGTGAATTAAAGGGGCACATCCATGGCTTCATCTATGGTTGGCCATACATTAACTCCAGGGTGCTGTACATCTAATAAGAGAGTAGGAGGAGAGGACCCTGCCTGCAGGCGCTCTAAAATGTTTCACAAACCTCCTAAGTCACGAAAAAGTCCATCTAGTATAACACAGTAAATAGGAGGGAGAGGAGAGGAGGGGGATGCAGCTGCAGCATCTAATGTGGAACAGTATCAGGGGGAAATGAAAAACAGGGAGGCATCTGATTGGCTTAGAGCACACGGCACGGCTCTGACATCACACGCTCCCATCCAGCAAGCTTGTTTTACAGGAACCAGTATCTTGGTCAGTACTTTGCAGTATAATACAGTACAATATAAATAAATCCGTCATATGCAGAACCACCTATTGCAGAAGGATAGGGCCCCCTCTATCTTTAGGGTCACCCAAGGACTATAACTGGAGGCCTTGAGAACTGTGAAGACTTGACCATTACCCTTTTACTATGTAGGCACTGTATGGCTGTATTACTTGAACCTTGGGGGGCAGGTTTACTGGGCACTGAGTGGTGGTGGAATTGTGTGGGAATGATATGTGGCATCTATATGGTAGTATTATTTGGACACTGAATTGCAGTATTTTCTGGGCATGATATGGCAGTATTTGAGAAAAAACATACTTATGTATATGGTGTTGCATGGCCTTCTTTATTTCTTTCCTCCTGTTCTATAAATGCAGCATTGAATTAGATGTACATGATCTCGGCTAAACTATCTATATATGCAGCTCTGGATGTGACTGTAGTATACAACATGGTATAACTTAAAGAGTACCTATCCGCAGAATCAGCCCGATAAAACCAGGCATATGTTACAGTAGAGTAGATCCTGCTGATTAAGATGATACCTGATTTTTTAAAATCCGTTGTGGCGTTCCCAAAACAAATTTAAAAAAAGATTTGTTATTCTTGATGCAAATGAGGCTTTCAGTGCACCGCAGGGGCGGGGTCCAGCACTGGAAAACTGAAGAGCTGAGGTGCACTGGATGGATAGGTCCTGCCTCTTGGTGAACTGAAGTCCTCAATTGAAAGTCTTTTTTTTTCTTGGGAAAACCACAGCCAATTTTCACAAGACGGGGATTCAGCAGAATCAACCCTACCAGGCGGTACCTCTAGATGTGACGGGTTGATCCTACTCAGAGGTGCTCTTTAAGATCCTGTTTTTACCCAGAGTCCTTAGAAAATCCTAAATTGTGTTCCTATGTACAATGTTTGCTGTGTTCTTAGCTCTTTGGTATTTTGCAAGAGGAATTTTTAATAAATATGAAACTGTAAGTTTTTTAGGAACATTATATTTTTTTTTTTTTCCTCAACCACAGCTCCCAAGGTGAAGGATTCAAGGTCTGGGGGTGCAAACTGAAGATCAGTCAATGGCAGTTCCACTCACGGAGCTCGTCCCAGGTTCAGAAGTTCATGTCAATAAAGGAATACAGATATTCTTGGGTATTTACAAGGATTAACTGTTCTTTGCGAATTTTATAATAGAAACCAATCCGACAAAATACAACAAAGGAGAGGTCTCATTATAATAAGAAATAACTAAACGAACCTTGATAAACCGATCACAGTTTTCCAGCTGCTGGGATCGGCAGCGATCGAGAGCCCAGCAGCAAGTGTTTAATTATCCTACAGTGACACCACAGGTGAAACCAGGCATTGCAGTTTAGTTGGCATAAATTTTGCCATAAGGTCCTGTGTACTCACAGAGCTGATAAAGGCCAGGCCGTTCGGAAGAAGCTCAATATCTTCAGAGCCATAGTCTGCGAGAGTAATAACAGAAGGCACAGACATCAGTTATATATTATTTCAGAAGCATCAAGGGTAGTACAAGGGGTTGTCAATGTCAGGGTGAGTATAACATCCAGCATGTATGCTAATGCGGTTTGTTTTTGTGGTGGAAACCATCACCAAGTAGGTCAACAGCAGACATTTCTTATTATTGTTGGTTCTAATTGTGGCTTCTGTAACAAGATAACCAACAATAAATCCTCGGAAAAGGTCCACGGATCTAATATTTGCAAACTTATCAATCCAGTTAGTGAGCTCAGTCATTGCAGGATTATTTTTAAGGGTTTTTCCCGAGTGTTTAATACTGATCATCAGTATCTGTTTGACGGGGGGGGGCACCACCTTGCACCCCCGCCTTTCAGTCGTTTGAAGAAGTTGAAGCTTATCGCCGCACCTTGTATAGTGGCTGTGCTTGGTATTGCAGCTCGGCCTCATTCCCTAGGCCATGTGACTTATCAGATACGGATGACCTATGCTGAAGATAGGTCATCAGTTTTTAAACATTCGGACAACCCCTTTAAGCACTCAAAAGACTCCAAAGTAATTGGTAAGAATTTCAGATCCGTCAACAGCAGCTTGTGGATGTGACAAACCCCTATAGATTATCAATGCTCAAGAGAAAGAGTTAAAAGGGGGCAAATTCAGCTCTGCTACATTGGTATGACCGTTTATATATTATCAGTGCCCCTACTTTTCACAGGCCTCTATGGATTTTACGGATACATACCGATCCCTTTGACGAGATGACAGTTCGGGGGCTCTTTGTTGTCTATTTCTCTGAAGAGGTTGAATCGATGACTATAAAAATAAGAGGGGGGGTAAAATAAATTCAATTTTCAGAAAATTTGCAAACAGGGTATCATTCTGCCATCACTATTGTAATACGGCATATAAGACTTCAGTAAGTGGCATTTATCATGTAGAGAAAGTTAATACAAGGCACTAATGCATTGTGATTCTCCATATTGCTTCCTTTGCTGGCTGGGTTCATTTTTCCATCACATTATACACCGCTCGTTTCCATGGTTACAGACCACCCTGTAATACATCACTGGTGGTCGTGCTTGCACAATATAGGAAAAAAGCATTAGCCTCTCTGATGGCCGGGACCATGGCACATAAGCCGAAATTTTTTCCTGGATTACAGGGTGGTCGTAACCAAGGAAAAGAGCAGCGTATAAATGTGATCAAAAAATGAATCCAGCCATCAAAGGAAGCAATATGGACAATAACAATACATTAGTAAGTGCCTTGTATTAACCTTCTCTACATGATAAATGCCACTTACTGAAGTGAGGCAACCCCTTTAAGTAAATTGCAGTGTTGTACGTTAGATGCCTTAAAGGGGTTATCCCATATGGACTGCCTTTAATAGCATATCAATAGGATATGTCATAAATGTGCAATGGGTGTGGGTCCCACCTCCTGTCTACAGAATGGTCCGATGAAGTAAACGGAGAGCAGCCACGTCTGTACTGCCACCCTCTGTTCACCCTTATGGGAGTTCTGAAAATGGCCGTAGGTGCGGGTTCTACCTCTATGACCTGCTTCAAAGTGGAGTAGACGGTACCCGCGCGCATGCTTTACGTGCTCTCCATTCACCAAAAATAGCTGCATGCTCACTCGACTATTTTTGGAACTCTCATAGCAATGAAATGGAGGGCACACCGCCGTGCATGCGCAGTGCCCTGTCCTTCACTTCAGAGGACCTTTTCTGGAAATAGGAGCAGGTGGCAAAGGTGGGACCCGCAGCTATCTGACATATTGCTAGGATATGCCATTGATGTCCCAGATGGGCCCCGTCGTCAGAGGAGGCCATGTTGTCTGTGCATGCGCTGCTTTCTCCGTTCAGTGCTATGGGACCGATCGCCTGCTCGAAAGTCCATGGCAGCAAGTAGAGAGAATGCCAGGCAGGTCTCTGGATTACCCTCTTGGGGTTACCGCAGGGGGAGAGAAGACTGTGACAGGCTGTGGTCTTTCTTCACTTCCAGCTCCTTCTCCCCTACACAGGCAGAGGGAACTTCATTCTGGTATCAGTGGAAAGCTCAGATTTTAGGGTCCCACTAGGGTCGGATTGGGAACTTAAAGTAACTCTAGAAAAATGCAAACGTAGCCCTATTTTGTAGTGTGGCCGAAATCAACAGACAGCAGGGTCAACACAAGTAGGCGGAGCCAGCCATACCAAATTACGGCAGATTATACCGCCCCAGCAGAGCCAAATACCACAGAGCATCACAAAATACCTCCCTAAAAAACTGGCCCTGTGGGTTGGCCAGTGCCAGCTGTCACCAGTTGCCTCAGGATGGCAATACAGTTGATGTCAGGAGAAAAGCGCTGTCAGTTCTTTACTCACCATGGCCAACGGCCGTGAGGAGGGCTCAGGCCACCAGAAAATTTCCCTGTAGGGTCTATGGCCAATCTGCCCCCCGGGTCCCACCCTCGTTTTCCTTATTCACCCATTTTCTCAAAATAAACTAATGTATTTTGTAAAAAAAAAATAAAATAAATAGGGGGCAGGTGGAAGAGAGTTAGGGGCCCATTCACACAACCGTGTGAATAGGTCCGCATCTATTCTGCAAAATTGTGTAATAGATGCGGTCCCATTCACTTCAATGAGAGCAGGCAGCCGCAGCACGGAGTCGGCTCCGTGCCGTGGCTCCCCACAAAAAAATAGAACATGTCCTATTTTTGTCCGCAACAGCGGACAAGTATAGGCATTTTGAACGTGGTGCCGGGCTGTGTGCTCCGCAAATTGCGGAACACACGCCGGGCGCGGCATCCGTGGCATGGTGGGTCCGCATTTTTGCGGACCCGCAATACTACGGCCATCTGAATGGGACCTTAGGCTCCTTTCACATCTGAATCAGAAGCTCTGTTCGGAGCCGCCATCACAGAATTCGTCAAAAATAGCAGTGAGAACTTTTTTCTCTGCTAAAGAAACATTCTCCAGTACAGAAACCTAATAGATCCCATTATCGTCAACGGGATCTGTTCCTGTCAGTTATTTCCGTTATTTTCGGAAATGTAAAGCGCTGATGTGAAGGCCGCCTACCACTCAGGACCGCAGGAGGTTTGTTTGTAGTCTGTCACCGTGGAGATACATATTTTTGCAAAGGAGCTGTGTACACAAAACAGTAGGAGATTTATGATACGGTCGGCTTACAAAGCAGCTTTATTTATTTATTGATTGATTCATTTTGTTTTTATTTTTATTTTTTTACATTGGAACAAACCAAAAAGGCAATTGCAAATGTATACACGCCCTTCATACAATTAAAATAATCTTTTTTTTTTGTGGATACAATGGTCAGCTAGCCACAGCAAGAGAGAGCAGATAGTGCTGACATGCCCTAATTTGTCCTACCCTCTGCTTTTTGTTGATGTGCTGCCAGAACCAGGATCAGTCTAGGACGTGCGCCCAGAGTGTACACTGCTGAGCAGCCCAGTCATCCCATATCTCTGCCTGTGACCTCTCACCTGTCTCCATTCACCTTCTCACATCAGGACAAGCTAAGGTAACAGCACAAAGGGTCAAGTCATCGCCTCCCATGAAGGTCATCCACACTTATCTGCTGAAATACTCTGTGCTGCGGGGACAGCCTTGCTCCTTCCACTTGTCGACTCTGCCCCATCACACGCAGCCCTGTCCTAACTGGTATCGCCACATGAGCGGACATGTCTCTGTGCCTTCCACCAGATCAGCACAATCCTCTCCTGAAATACTCTGTACTGCTAGGGATCCTGCCACTTTCACCATGTAGCTCTCAGTCTGTGGCTTATCACTGGACCATGTTCCCTTGCTCACATCATACTAGAGAACGCTTCATCATACCCCCCCCCTATCTGAAATACTCTGTGCTGCTTTGCACTGCGTAGGTTCTGCACACTCTCATTTGCATTTGTTAAAGGTGGTTTCCAACCCCAAAAAGCAACTCTTGGGTCTTCCGCTCTGTCGGATTCTGCTGCTTGCCGTAGGTTGGTATACCTGTAAGGACTCTGCCTCCCAATCGGTTCCCAATCACTGCCTGTCCATTCAGCTGCATCATCTCCTCTACATGGGGATGAATGATCGCTTGTGTGATCATCATTCATTACCAAACAGATTCATCGTTTGCTGGCAGCACAAGGTCCGCACACAAGGTGAGGATAATAAAAAAAAATATTCCATGAATGTATCAGTGGTAAATAAAACCTGTTATACTATTTTTTTATTCTCTTCACCTCGAGTGTCGCCTTTGTCATCATTTTGGACTTGTTCTGTTTTTGGCTCCGTGGTGCTGAGAGCCCGGTCAGTGCGCTCGGTGTCTATTATGGTTTGGCAGTAGTGGGCTGCTGTCTGTGTATTAGGCCTTGTGCACACAACCGTCTCCGTTTTGCAGTCCTCAAACCACGTATCCGCAAAATATGTATGCCGTCCGCATCTTTTGTGCTGATCTATTGACTTCAATGTTTCTGCATTTTGCGGACAAGTATAGGACGGATGCTTTTCGCGTCTGTGTGTCCTTTCCGCAAAAGGTAGAACATGTCCTATACTTGTCCGCAAAATGCATTGAACATTGAAGCCAAAGGGTCCACAAAAAAATGCGGCCAACACATGGACCACCTGCCGTATTTTGCAGATCCACAGTTTGCGGAAAATGGACATGATCACGTGCATGAGGTCTGATTACACCGGATGATGGGTTGGCCACAAACAATGATTTTAGGTGCAATCACCCGATTGCTTGTTTGTCGGGTGATCAGCGGCGCCTTTATACCAGGCAGTTATCAGCAATGAGTGTCCCTACGTTCGTTCATCCCTAATAATTGCTGATCCTCAGCCATTGTGAAAGGAATGCATCAGAGGAGTATGTTGTAACATGTCTTGTGTGTGTGTGTGTTATAACTAACACGTGGGCTGCGTGGCACATGTTCAAAGTGGGTGCGTCACGCGTCATACCCATATCGCAAAAATGTATCCATAATGCACTACTATGAAACTGACCCTTTGATAAGTAGCGAGCGCTGCTCTCAGGGTAACCTGCTGTCCCCTCGTCTACGGACAGCAAGAATAGACGTCCATTGGCTTTGCAAGCCATTCTAGGACTTATAGTCCTCTCCCTCAGGACGTCATATAGCATACACCAACGAATCCCTAACCTGGTGTTGCAAAACTACAACTCCCAGCATGTCGTGACAGCACTGGAAGAAGCTGCCCTAAGGGGTCTGGTTCTCTGATGCAGTTTTGGAAACCAACACCAGGAGTGAATTCAAAAAAACGTGTCTGTCCTTTTTACTTTCTCTCCTTATCATCCACTCCTGATTTTGGCTTCCAAAACCGCACCAGGAAACCTGACCGTGTGGCCGTACCCCTAAGAGGTGGCTCCTTCCTGCAATATCGTGGCCTTATACATATCGCTTCGTAGATGAGCAGCAACAACTTGGTCACCTCAGGCACCGCATACTGGGACTTGCTAGAGATACTTGTCTCCGTCGTGGGGTTAACACTCCCAGCAAATCCAAGCCTGTGCAAAGACGTGATATCTAGAGGGGTTGTCAAAAAATATGGACTAAGCAAGGTATTCACCAGCGGTCGCAAAAGTACGACTCCCAGCATGCACCAACAGCGCTCCAGCTGTTTTGAGGGTACAGGTTGGAAACTATGATGGAGGACTTTTTCTTATGTCTAAAAAAACGGATCACAGATGAAAATGTCTAAAACGCATGCTCAAAATATTTTTTTTTCTGTTTTTTTTTTTTTCTTTTCTTCTGATTGATCAGAAGTGTAGGTCAACAGCATCAACCACCATGGATATAACGTATTCAAGGGAAATGTTAACTTTGTCCTTCCACAAAGCTGGCTAGGGTGGACCATATGACCCTGCTTCCCTTGCAGAGCAGCATGATGGGCTGATAGTTCTACAAGACACAGTGGTGATGTTTTGACAAATTATCTAAATAAATAGAACACAAAGATACAATGTATCAGAGGAGAAATCTCCGCTCAAGCATATCTAGGAGTCTAGGATACAAGTGTAGGCAAAGTGACTACTTACCCGAACTTCCCCAGTCTCTCCCCCACACCAGCAAGGAGGACCCCAATAAAGGTCATTTTGAGCAGAACCCCCATGACTGCGACCTGTCAGTGTCAGGTCCCTGCGCTGTACTTTATCAGTGTGGAGCAGATAAGGAGGAGCAATGATCTGTCATCTCTGAGCCCTGCCTGTGTGTGGGATCTGCCCCTGTCCTGGATGACCAGGAGACTTCCCCACCACTGCAGCTGGAGAGTCACAGGTTGGAGATCTCAGTTCTAATGCACTGGAGAAAAATTGATAAAAAATATAAATCTTTCCATATCGTTGAATTGGATTTTCATATAGTTATAGTATATATAGGCCGGATAGCTTTAAGGGTGCTGCCAAACCTGCCAGTTGCCCAGGGACTCATTTTCTTCCTGGAGCCCTAAGGAGAAGATCGCCAGGAACATCCAAGAGTGGTCACCTAAGTGATGTAGGATGGGAGAAGCTCAGAACCTAAAATTAATTCAGCAGACCGGACGCAAAAAATACTAATAAAGACCCCAAAGAACATTTAGACCCCAGGCTAGAATTTTTAATAAATATATATAGTATAAATATGTGACATTTACATACTGTCCCCGGGTCTTCTTAATTTTTAGGCTCCATTGCACTAAGACCTGACGATGGACAGCATAAGGATGAGACTAGGTCCTGCACGGCGCCACCCGAAGGTGAAAGGACCCAGGAGCAAGGAGCAGTAAGTTTTGTCAGTGTTACCAGTTGGATTTGTCTTGCAATATCCAATAGACGATGATCTTGTTAAAAAATAATAATTCAAAAATCTTCAGGATGTCTGGGTGAGGAGGTCTGGACTTGTCAGAACCCATAATGTATATGTGGACACCTGACCATCACACGTGTATGAGCTGGTTAAATATCCCATTCCAAAACCATGGATGTTAATATGGAGTCTGGCTCCATTGACAACCTCCACTCTTCTGGAAAGACTTTCCATAAGATTTTGAGGTGTCGCCCATATCCTTTTGTGAGTTTAGGTTGTTGGATCAGAAGGTCTAGTTCAGGGATCAGCAACCTCCAGCACTCCAGGTGCACTTGCTTAATTTATTAAATATTAATTATTAAAAAAAATTAATAATAAAAAACTGTTTGCTTAATTCTCACAGAAGTGAAAAGAGCATGCTGGGAGTTGTAGTTTCACAACAGCTGCAGTGCCTAAGGTTGCTGATTCCTGGTCTAGCTCATCCCAGAGATGTCTGATGGTAGATACCACTAGGGGGAGCTCAGGACATAGAGATTATTTCAGCCTCCATTCCAGTAAATGGTAACAGTATACATTCCCTGGGGTATTGTGCTGTGCGTTGCCTGGGAATGATTGTCAAATACACCCTGGGAAGCAGGGTGGGGCAGGGGGGACCATAATAAGAGTTGCTATTTGTTCTGTACATTACCACAATGAGTTTTGAACAAAACAATTCAGATGCAGTTGAAGTTCAGACTTTCAGCTTTAATTCAGTGGGTTGAACAAAATGATGGCATAAAAATGTGAGGAACTAAAGCATTTTTGTAAACTCAAAAGTAATTGGACAAATTAAATAATTGTAAATTAAATGTTAATTTCTAATACTCGGTTGAAAACACTTTGTTGGCAATGACGGCCTGAAGTCTTGAGCTCATGGACATCACTAGACGCTGTGTTTTTCTCTTTACTGCAGCAGTTTTCAGTTGCTGTTTGTTTGTGGGCCTTTCTGTCTGAAGTTCATGCCCTATTGGGTTCAGATCAGGTCCCTGACTTGGTCATTCAATAATATTCCACGTCTTTGCTTTAATAAACTCCTGGGTTGCTTTGGCTTTATGTTTTGGGTAATTGTCCATCTGTATTATGAAACGCTGACTATTCAGTTTGGCTGCATTTGTCTGGATTAGAGCACACAGTAAGTCTCCGAAAACTTCAGAATTCATCCGGCTGCTTCTGTCCTGTGTCACATCATTAATAAACACTAGGGGCCCAGTGCCACTGGCAGCCATGCATGCCCAAGCCATCACACTGCCTCCGCCGGGTTTTACAGATGATGTGGTATTGTCACGGACTCCCACTGTTGTTCAGGAGTGAGGACGTGATGTGCGACCTTGTCTCCATGACAACAGGGGCGGGGAGGACCCGGCGCGCGTTCAGTCTCCATCTTGAGGACAGGCAGGAGGAGCTTCAGCTATGAATATGTGTGCTATAGGTCACGTGACCTACCTCTGAGTACTGGCAAGGAAGCCAGCACTTCCTGTTTCACTTTTGGAGTCAGGTCATGTGACCCCGCCTCGTCACATGACCTACTTGGAGCCCTATTTAAACAGGCAGCCTGCCAGCCACAGGTTGCCTGCGATTGATCTATACCTCCAGTGCTAGTGCTTGCTAATCCTCATTGTGACTACTGTGTTTTGGACTTCGGCTGTGTGTTTTTGACCTTGCTTTTGCTCTCTCCCCTTTTTTTGACGTGACTTCCTGTGTTTGTGTTCTGTCTTTGTTTGTTGTATTTTCCTCTTGTTCCCCTTCCCTTTACGTCCCAGCACTTATTCAAGCTAGGGATTGTCGCCCAGTTACGCGCCGTTATATAGGATGGGCCGTGTAAGTAGGGACAGGGACAGAGGTTGGGGCTCAAGTTAGGGCTCACTACTCCCCGTATAGTGAGAAAAAGTGCAGTATGATGACCAATATACACGGGCTCACATTATTAGTAGGAAAATAGTAGAGCGATAATAAAAGGTAATAAATAATAATAATGATTTATAATAAAGACGTTTTTTGTCTTCTTGTTGACCTTGTAATAGATGTCTTTAAATACAATAGTCCATTATTTACTTGTATTGGATAATGAAATATTGTTATTCCTGTTGTTTTAAATGGAACGGCGTTTTATAGGTACTGGGTAATAATACAGTGTTATTGTTCCTGTTGTTCAAATAAAAGTCACACAGTTAATAGATATTCGTTATCTTGCAGTAAGTTACCCCCTCCTTGGGTTGTCTTCTCAGTGGTGTGCTGTGTTGTAGCGTTCTGCTGAGCCCGTTCCAGGTCTCTAGTTTGGCACCTAAGAACGGCGTCCCACGTTGACGCTCGCTGGCCCAATAGGTTTACAGACTCGCTTGTGGAGCGGAGAGGTTTCCTTCAGTGCACGAACTCGGAGGCGGGTAGCGGTGACTTCGCGCCCGTAGATGCTGTGCCCGATTGTATATTAAAACCAAAGCGTATTATTTCCTTATTGTTCATTTTTGTATATTTTTTTCTATATATACATAATCCCATAATGTTCACCAGATTCCAGTCCACACTTTACTATTAACCCATTCTTGACGTCACTCCCCCAATTAATTAAAAAAGGGGGCTATTTAAACTTGCCAGATTTTGAGAAAATGCCTGATGACCGCTGAAAAAGGGGCAAGATAGCACAGTCCACGAAATGCGTTTGGTTATTTAAAAGTGGACTGAGAACCTGGCATCCTATAATATACAAAGGAATATCGGACTTATCATATATTGAAAAAAACAGTTGGCCCTAATACGCTTTGGTTTTAATATACATCGGGCACAGCAATCTACGGGCGCGAAGTCACCGCTACCCGCCTCCGAGTTCGTGCACTGAAAGAAACCTCTCCGCTCCACAAGCGAGTCTGTAAACCTATTGGCCCAGCGAGCGTCAACGTGGGACGCCGTTCTTAGGTGCCAAACTAGAGACCTGGAACGGGCTCAGCAGAACGCTACAACACAGCGCACCACTGAGAAGACAACCCAAGGAGGGGGTAACTTACTGCAAGATAACGAATATCTATTAACTGTGTGACTTTTATTTGAACAACAGGAACAATAACACTGTATTATTACCCAGTACCTATAAAACGCCGTTCCATTTAAAACAACAGGAATAACAATATTTCATTATCCAATACAAGTAAATAATGGACTATGTGTATTTAAAGACATCTATTACAAGGTCAACAAGAAGACAAAAAAACGTCTTTATTATAAATCATATTATTATTATTATTACCTTTATTATCGCTCTACTATTTTCCTACTAATAATGTGAGCCCGTGTATATTGGTCATCATACTGCACTTTTTCTCACTATACGGGGAGTAGTGAGCCCTAACTTGAGCCCCAACCTCTGTCCCTGTCCCTACTTACACGGCCCATCCTATATAACGGCGCGTAACTGGGCGACAATCCCTAGCTTGAATAAGTGCTGGACGTAAAGGGAAGGGGAACAAGAGGAAAATACAACAAACAAAGACAGAACACAAAACACAGGAAGTCACGTCAAAAAAAGGGGAGAGAGCAAAAGCAAGGTCAAAAACACACAGCCGAAGTCCAAAACACAGTAGTCACAATGAGATTAGCAAGCACTAGCACTGGAGGTATAGATCAATCGCAGGCAACCTGTGGCTGGCAGGCTGCCTGTTTAAATAGGGCTCCAAGTAGGTCATGTGACGAGGCGGGGTCACATGACCTGACTCCAAAAGTGAAACAGGAAGTGCTGGCTTCCTTGCCAGTACTCAGAGGTAGGTCACGTGACCTATAGCACACATATTCATAGCTGAAGCTCCTCCTGCCTGTCCTCAAGATGGAGACTGAACGCGCGCCGGGTCCTCCCCGCCCCTGTTGTCATGGAGACAAGGTCGCACATCACGTCCTCACTCCTGAACAACAGTGGGAGTCCGTGACAATACCACATCATCTGTAAAACCCGGCGGAGGCAGTGTGATGGCTTGGGCATGCATGGCTGCCAGTGGCACTGGGCCCCTAGTGTTTAATTAATGATGTGACACAGGACAGAAGCAGCCGGATGAATTCTGAAGTTTTCGGAGACTTACTGTGTGCTCTAATCCAGACAAATGCAGCCAAACTGAATAGTCAGCGTTTCATAATACAGATGGACAATTACCCAAAAACATAAAGCCAAAGCAACCAGGAGTTATTAAAGCAAAGACGTGGAATATTATTGAATGACCAAGTCAGGGACCTGATCTGAACCCAATAGGGCATGAACTTCAGACAGAAAGGCCCACAAACAAACAGCAACTGAAAACTGCTGCAGTAAAGGAGAAAAACACAGCGTCTAGTGATGTCCATGAGCTCAAGACTTCAGGCCGTCATTGCCAACAAAGTGTTTTCAAACCGAGTATTAGAAATTAACATTTAATTTACAATTATTTAATTTGTCCAATTACTTTTGAGTTTACAAAAATGCTTTAGTTCCTCACATTTTTATGCCATCATTTTGTTCAACCACTGAATTAAAGCTGAAAGTCTGAACTTCAACTGCATCTGAATTGTTTTGTTCAAAACTCATTGTGGTAATGTACAGAACAAATAGCAACTCTTATTATGGTCCCCCCTGCCCCACCCTGCTTCCCAGGGTGTATTTGACAATCATTCCAGGCACGCACAAGCACAATACCCAGGGAATGTATACTGTTACATTACTGAAATGGAGGCTGAAATAATCTCTATGTCCTGAGCTCCCCCTAGTGGTATCTACCATCAGACATCTCTGGGATGAGCTAGACCAGGAATCAGCAACCTTAGGCACTGCAGCTGTTGTGAAACTACAACTCCCAGCATGCTCTTTTCACTTCTGTGAGAATTAAGCAAACAGTTTTTTTATTATTAATTTTTTTTAATAATTAATATTTAATAAATTAAGCAAGTGCACCTGGAGTGCTGGAGGTGCTGATCCTGAACTAGACCTTCTGATCCAACAACCTAAACTCACAAAGGATATGGGCGACACCTCAAATCTATGAAAGTCTCTTCAGAAGAGTGGAGTTGTCAATGGACCAGACTCCATATTAACATCCATGGTTTTGGAATGGGATATTTAACCAGCTCATACACGTGTGATGGTCAGGTGTCCACATATACATTATGGGTTCTGACAAGTCCAGACCTCCTCACCCAGACATCCTGAAGATTTTGAATTATTATTTTTAACAAGATCATCGTCTATTGGATATTGCAAGAATCCAACTGGTAACACTGACAAAACTTACTGCTCCTTGCTCTGGTCCTTTCACCTTCGGGTGCGCCGTGCAGGACCTAGTCTCATCCTTATGCTGTCCATCGTCAGGTCCTAGTGCAATGGAGCCTAAAAATTAAGAAGACCCGGGGACAGTATGTAAATTCACATATTTATACTATATATATTATTAAAAATTCTAGCCTGGGGTCTAAATGTTCTTTGGGTCTTTATTAGTATTTTTTGCGTCCGGTCTGCTGAATTAATTTTAGGTTCTGAAGCTTCTCCCATCCTACATCACTTAGGTGACCACTCTTGGAGTTCCTGGCGATCTCTCCTTAGGGCTCCAGGAGAAAATGAGTCCCTGGGAACTGGCAGGTTTGCACCCCTTAAAGCTATCCGGCCTATATAACTATAACTATATGAAAATCCAATTCACGATATGGAAAGATTTATATTTTTTATCAATTTTCTCCAGTGCATTAGAAGTGAGATCTCCAAC
>ONZH01028790.1:0-23746 GCA_900303285.1 Rhinella marina
CAAATACTTATTTCCCTCAAAGAAATGCAAATTATTTTTTATTTCTCATTTCATGTAATTTTCTCCGTTTTTCTTTTGATATTCTATGTGGCACTGTTAAAATAAAGCTGGCATAAAATTATGAGACGTTTCATTTATTTTTTGGTATTAAAACTTTTAAAGTCAGTGGGGATCAAATACTTATTTCCTCCACTGTGTATATATATATATATATATATATATATATATATATATATATATATATATTGCAGCAAGATATAATAGCCCTTAAAAGGGCTTTTGGGTCTTTTCAAGATAAATACTATCCCTGCCTAGCGTTCTTCTTTCCCTACACTATCTGTCCCTCCTTGCAGCAGCTCTCCCTGACTTGGCCTGAGCCGGTCACATGTCACCGGGTGCTATATAGCACCCGATGACGCATTCCCGGCCAGCCAATCACTGTAATGCCAGTAGCCAAGATGGCTACGGCATTACAGTGAATGCCAGTACCTCCCCGCATGCTAATTGGCTAATTAGCGTGTGGGGAGGGTACTCAAGCATGGCACTCCCGCACACGCGGTGTTCGGCAGAATATCGCGTGGTCACGAGCGCCGCCATGTTCGGCCCAATACCATATTTGGACTCTGGGTTAGGACTCCTGTCGTTTTGCCTTCTCTCATCAATCACATATAGCCTGAAAGGGAGTTCATAGTTTGGGATACCCAGGGCCGGGGAAGAGGACACCACAGTCTTGAGCTGTAAGAATTACTTCTTGGCCTCCTGAATGAGGTAAAATGGAGAGTGTGTGATACAGTCATATAAGGGTTGCATCAAGATAGAGGCATCCAAGATCCAGGGTCTGCAGTACAAGACTAGGCCCAGAAATGTTTGGAGTTGACGGGGGGTGGCAGGCTCTGCAATGTCAAGGATGGCCTTCTTCCGGTCCTCGGTGAGGTGCTTGGCTCCTGGACTTAGACAGTGGCTAAGGAACGTAACCTTGAGTTCACACCACTGGACTTTATCCTTGGACACTTTGCATCCCTGGTCAGCCAGAAACAACAAGAGAGAGATAGAGGCCTGGTGGCATAGGTCCCAAGACTTTGCACACACCAATAGGTCATCGACGTACTGCAGGAGGGCTACTTCTGGGTGTTCTTGTTTCCATTCATCCAGGATGGATGACATAGCTTTACTGAACTGAGTGGGACTGTTTGGAGCTCCTTGAGGCATCACTGTCCATGTGTACTGGGATCCAGTGTGAGTGAAAGCAAACAAGTACTGGCAGTCCAGGTGTAAAGGAACAGAGAAGACGGCATTGGCCAGATCTGTCACCGTGTACCTTTGAGTATCAGCTGGGATCAAGGATAAGAGAGTGTGAGTATTAGGTACCACTGGAGTTTCTAGGATGGTGGCCTCATTGATGGCCCTTAGGTCCTGGACCATCCTGTAGGTAGCAGGCTGCCCTTTTTTGCCTTTTTTCTTTATTGGGAACAGTGGAGTATTCCAGGGGGAGGTGGTGGGTACAACAGCCCCCCCCCCCCCGCAGATACTCTGAGAGCTGCTGAGCTATGGACAGCGGATACTGGGGTTTCCGGGGTAGGACTGCCCCAGGCTTCAGGTGAACCATGTGGTTTCGTGAGGGGTGAATACCTACACCTACCATCAATGCCCACACATGAAACGGATGAGGTATCATCCACAGAGTCAGGGTCAGGTATATCTGCCTGTTGAAGTACACTTCGGGCTGCACCAGTATCCACAAGAAAGGTGCAGTGCTCACCTCCCATATTGAGTTGTACCATAGGGGTGGGACCACAAGAAGAGGGGGTAGAGAGCGCCATAAAAAGTTTGAGTCCTTCAACGAGTGGATCTGGCTTGCCTATGTCCTAGGTTGAGCCATCTCCAGGATGCACCTCCTGGGAGGCCGGTGCCCGTGGCAGCTGTTGTTGTGGAACTATTACTGGCTTGATTGTGCCAATCTGCTGTTGCTTCCACAAATGTCTGCTGCGGCAACTCCTCCTGTAGTGGCCTGGTTGGCCACACCCATAACACGTAGGGGAGGATGGGATTTGCCTTTTCCCCCATCCCCTGTCATAACCATGAGGGCCGCCTTTTGTATTCTTGTTGCAGTTTTAATGCCCTGCGCTACCAGAGTAAGGACTTCGATAGTCAGAGAATGGTTCTCTGGACAGGCCATCTTTAAGGCCTTCTGTATGCTGGGTTACAGTTCATCAGTAAATGCACTAGACAACATGCTACTCTGCACAGGATCCTGTTTGGTGAATCCCAGATCTTTAAATGTTTGTTCCATTCTCAGGGCAAATTTCTCCACAGACTCTGTCTTATCCTGAAACTGAACCGACTGACTGGCTAGCCGCTGGCGGCCCATTCCCCCAATCTCCTGCAGAACTCTTCACCAGAGTCATACTGCTGTTGCCACTCTTCTGACCCATAAGCAGGGGGTCGAATGGCCCTATCCATGAGCATCCAGCAAGAATCCCCTGCCTTTATGTTAGTCAGCCCCGCCAAGTCCCTCCAAGTAGCAGTGTGTGTTTTCCGGATTTGTTCCATCTTCCTATAAAAGTGCATGGGCTGAGTTTCCGGGTCAGGGAGGGAGTTAACAAGGGTCTCTGGAGGGCGGCCTCCGCCTGTTCCCTGTACTCTCTCTCCTCTTCGCCACTCCCTTCTCCCCCCTTGCCCCTCCTGAATCCGGAAGGGGGTTCTCCCAAGGCTCATCCTCATCCTGGCCTGCTGTCTTTGTGGGCTTGTTTATTTTACCCCTTCACCCCTGCCATGAACAAGGTAACTGGGCCAGTACCTTCTGTCGGAGGGGGTGGAACCATTGGAACAGGTACGTAATAAGAGCCATCAGTGTTTAGCACAGGGTATAATGGAGTCACTGGTGGCACAGGCACTAGTTTCGGGGGCCTGGTCATCCTCCTCAAAATGAATGAGAAGCTCCTCCCCCTTGGGCGCGGTTGGGGCCTGGGCTGGACTCACAGTGCCTGCTGCCGGAGGCAGTGCTGGAGGCAAGATGGGACACGTAGTGACTAGTGATGAGTGAATCGAAGCGGCAATATTTGTGATTCGCACGAATATTGCCTGCTTCGGCTCGGCTCGGCATCCCGAGGCAGCGCGGACTCGTGATTATTCGTGCGTCACTGCAAGTTTGAAATGCCCATTTTTTTCAGCCAATCAGCATCAAAGTGAAGCCTGTGGGAACGCCTGCTGTGATGTAACAGCCCCTATACCTCCCCAGCAGTGATTGGCTGGCAGTGACATGTGACCTAAATTTACATAAGGTAGGGACCTGCAGCATCAGCCTCATTGTGCTTTGGGAAGGAGAAGAGACAGACAGTGTTAGCTAGTGTAGTGTGTGCAGCAAGCAGTTAGTTAGGCGTTAGGTTAGGAAGCCCCAACAGTCCTTTTAAAGACTATACTCTGAAGAACAGTATACAGTATATACTGTAAGCCTGTATTCTGTGTAGGATAGGAAGCCCCAACAGTCTTTTTAAAGACTAATATATTCTGTGAAGAAAACTATACAGTATATGCTGTAAGCCTGTATTCTGTGCAGGATAGGAAGCCCCAACAGTCTTTTAAAAACTAATTGATTCTGTGAGGAAAATTCAGTATATGCTGTAAGCCTGTATTCTGTGCAGAGCTGTGCCTGGTACACCTTGTCCAGCCACATAGCTCAAACTATACATCTGTAAACAGATATATTCCTGTGCATGACTGTGCAGTGACTAGGGTATACATTTCATCAGCCTGCTATATACCTCACAGTCTATAGATACCGTATTGATCTGTAGATTCTAGTTTTATTTGCGCAAACTCCGTACATTTTTTTTTTGATAGGTCTGAAAATAATTTTACCTGCATATCTATCTATATTGTCCGTTGAATTTTACTGCTCTGTTATACACGGTGCAGTGAGTTGGGAAAAAAATTTCATCAGCCTGCTATATACCTCACAGTCTTTAGATACCGTATTGATCTGTAGATTTCAGTTTTATTTGCGCAAACTACGTATTTTTTTTTGGGGGATAGGTGTGAAAAATAACTTTACCTGCGTATCTATATTGTCCGTGGAATTTCACTGATCTGTAATACACGGTGCAGTGAGTTGGGAAAAAAAATTTCATCAGCCTGCTATATACCACAGTCTATAGATACCGTATTGATCTGTAGATTCCAGTTTTATTTGCACAAACTGCGTACATTTTTTTGGGGGGATAGGTGTGAAAAATAATATTACCTGCGTATCTATATTGTCCGTTGAATTTCACTGATCTGTAATACACGGTGCAGTGAGTTGGGAAAAAAATTTCATCAGCCTGCTATATACCTCACAGTCTATAGATACCGTATTGATCTGTAGATTCCAGTTTTATTTGCGGAAACTGCGCACATTTTTTTTTTTTTGGGATAGGTGTGAAAAATAATTTTACCTGCGTATCTATATTGTCCGTTGAATTTCACTGATCTGTAATACACGGTGCTGTGAGTTGGGAAAAAAATTTCATCAGCCTGCTATACAGTGTCGGACTGGCCCACCAGAGGACCGGAGGATCCTCCGGTAGGCCCCAAGCCACCCAGCCACTTAAAAAAAAGCATACTTACCTGTCCTGCCGCTGTCCTCGGATCCCACGCTCCACTGTCTTCCATTCCGGCGCACACTATGACCTGACACAGCGTCAGGTCATAGTGTGCGCCGGCAGGGAAGACAGTGGAGCGCGGAACCTGATGGCAGCGCAGCAGGGCAGGTAAGTATGCTTTTTTAAGTGGCTGGGTGGGCTGATCTGAGGTCTGAGGGGGGGGAGAGACCCTGATCTGAGGTCTGATGGGGCACAAAACGCTGACCTGAGGTCTGATGGGGGCACAAGACGCTGACCTGAGGTCTGATGGGGGCACAAGACGCTGACCTGAGGTCTGATGGGGCACAAGACGCCGACCTGAGGTCTGATGGGGGCACGAGACACCGACCTGAGGTCTGATGGGGGCACGAGACGCCGACCTGAGGTCTGATGGGGGCACGAGACGCCGACCTGAGGTCTGATGGGGGCACGAGACGCCGACCTGAGGTCTGATGGGGGCACGAGACGCTGACCTGAGGTCTGATGGGGGCACGAGACGCCGACCTGAGGTCTGATGGGGGCACGAGATGCCGATCCCTGTAGTGTGACATCACTGTGTTTATTATCCCTGTACGGTCGGTGACATCACTGTGTTTATTATCTCTGTACTGTGACATCACTGTGTTTATTATCTCTGTACTGTGACATCACTGTGTTTATTATCTCTGTACTGTGACATCACAGTGTTTATTATCCCTGTACAGTGGCATCACTGTGTTTATTATCCCTTTACAGTGACATCGCTGTGTGTATTATCCCAGTGCAGGAAGAGGTAAGTGGTCTGTGTTTGTGTGTTTGTTTTCTATTTTTCAGGGTCGTGAATGCAGAGGACTACGTCGGATTCGGTGGACTACCAGCTTTTTTTTTTTTTTAATAAAATGGTCAAACAGGGGTCTGGGGGAGTGTTTATTTCGATAAAATGTTTTATACTTGTGTGTGTATTTTTTTTTACAATACTACAGTTTTAGTAATTAGGGCTATCTACAGACGGCCCTGATTACTAATACTGGGCTTAGTGCTTGCCGGTATGGCAGGCCAGCACTAACCCCAACATCTATTACCTCGGCACCCACCGCCACCAGGGGTGCCGGGAAGAGCCGGGTACCCGCAGGACCGGACCTTCTAAATTGAGGGTCTGGCTCTGGCGCGGCTGCAGGCTGGTACCATTAGGCTGGGAAGGGCCAATAACCGTGTCCCTTCCAACCCTGGTAGTGCCAGGCTGCCGCTGCTGGTTGTATCTGGCTGGTGAAGGAAAAAAGGGGGGGACCCCACGCCATTTTTTAAAAAAAATTATTTAATTAATCTCTGTGGTTATTTGTGCTAAATAAAAGTTAAATAAACACAAAAAAAAAGTTGAATCTGTCCCATCATGAGAAAGTCCCCCCAAGGAGTCCCCACTGTAACTTGCTTCACTTTTAACTACCTCACCCCCCAACACCTGTGTCTCGCCATTGTCCACCAGCTCCTCAGACAACACTGGTAAATCCCCACTGTCAGCACACTGAGACTGCAAAAGGTCTTGCAAATTGGGGCAGAGAATGTTCTGGGGTAGCACATCAGAGAAGGGGTGACTATGGGGTTCCAGGGAGTACGTGACCACATGCAATCTCCATCCAAAAAGTCATAATGAGGCTCACCACCATGCTTTACACTGCAATCTTATTGAAAGACAGACAATCAGGGGTTCACCGCCAGGTTGTCAGGCAGCATTTTTAAGTGGGTCACCATTACCGTGTCCCTGAAAATTGCCTTGGGGTCATCACCAGACTATTGGCCAGATTTAGAAAAAATGGTGCAATTAGGGAGCCTCAGCTGCCTAAATGCTGCCCCTGGTGTTTACTAACCATTTCCAAGGTGTTTGCATCATTTTCTGAGGTTTTCACATGTTGGGCCAAACTGTGCAGAACCTTTGGCCCCTGCAAAAATATTCGGGTCTCCCATAGACTTTAATGGGATTCGTGATTCGGCTCGAACCCACAAATCCCGCGGAAAATTCGGGCCGAATTCTGAATCCTGGAATATTTTAGGATTCGATCAACTCTAGTAGTGACTGCTACAGGGGGCAGTGCTGGAGGCAGGATGGGACATGCAGTGACGTTTGCTGTGGGTGGTGCTGGAGGCAGGATGGGACATGTAGTGACGCTTGTTGGGGGTGGTGCCGGAGGCAGGATGGGACATGCAGTGACGTTTGCTGGGGTGGTACCGGAGGCAGGATGGGGGCAGTCTTAGGAGTTAGTGACGTCGGCCCTCCATCTCTCGTCATGGGGGCAGTCTTAGGAGTCAGTGACATCGGCCCCCCATCACTCGTCCCCTGATGGGGGCATGGAGCACCACACGCAAGACATATCTCCCCAAGATCAGGGTTTTGCTGACCATAATGTGCATATGTCCATCCAGCAAGATCGGCGCCATTATAGGGCGGTGGTCACCCTTCTCTTTTTGAGTACACGAACAGGTTAAACTTTTCATCAAATCCTTCTGTCCTGCCCTCAGCCCTCCATCGGCATGAGGTTTTACACCACGCTTGAGCCGCGTTCAACAATCCGTTATCATCTAACATTCCTCTTATCCTTCAACACCTGCTTCCATAATTCAGAGTTCAGTCTCCCTTATGGCAGCCTGCTATTTCCATCAACTTCTTACAGTTTTTCATATGTCTTTTTCCTTCCTCATCTGCCACCACCTGTGAAGCTGTCCGTTCTCCGGGTAACAATGACACCGTGTTACCACCCATGTTTCAACTTTCCAGAACGGAGCCAGGCAGGCAAGACACAGACAAACAGCACGCCTGACAAGGGGAGGGCTTAGTCTCAATCAGACTCAGTTTTCTGACCGCACGGACTAGTCACTGGCTAGTTCTCCACGTCTGGTCTACTAGCTTTAAGGTTCTACCACATCTGTCACTGGTCACTTAGGACAGTCAGTACAGGAATTAAACAAACTCCCTATCAACAGATCAACCCTTCTGTCTCAGGCTCTCTCTCGATAAGCTAGTACAGGAATTATGCGATCCTCCTGTCCGATTCTTGGTCAGTTTTCTCACTTTGTTCTCCTCTCCCCTTTCAGTAACACAAACCACATGAAAACACAAACCACAGTAGAAACAAACCCTTCTTTTGGGTTCTTGGAACTCGAGGTTTCAACTTCAGCCAAAGCTGATAACTGGTAACTTCTATCCAGCAGAAATGACTACCATAATGCAGTGCAGTCTCGACAAGAGGTAGGCAAGATAATCAATTTTCTTACCTTCTCTTTGGGGCTGCAGTCCCCTCCCTCAAGTGATCGTGCACCGCACTCTGGTAGTCCGCTTCTTTGACTACAGAAGTTACATTCCCTCGAGCCCACCCAGGGGATGCCAACTGATAAGGATGGCTCTCCAGGGGAGCCTTAAGGTTTGTTTCTCTGCTCCAAATTAAAGTAAACCTAGGATATTAACATGCATGGAAGAAAAAAACACTGACACCTGGTAGGGTCAAAGTAGTTATTTTTTATTAGAGGAGGGTATACAGTTTATATACCCCAGGGAGGGGTATTCCTCTCCTGAGGGTTATACTATATTTTATTGGTTAGTAATGCAAAATAAAGTTTCACTTCTGCGCATCTAGTCTAGCTAAAGAATGTAAACTATAGATAAGAGCAGGAGTGGTCCCGGATCCGACGCCATCTTGCAATGGCTTCATGTCTTTCAGTCTTCATATCCATAACACCTCCATATCTATTACACTGACAGTATCGCCATACTGATCTCCACATAGTGATAGACTGCCAACTCCCACCCCAACCCACTATTCACACATGCTGAAGGCATCCACTACTCACTATGCTTCTACTGGCACAATGTAATCTTATCTATACCAATGCTGACAGTGTCTACTACTCAATATGCCGCATCCTATAGCAGAGGAGTAGAGGAGGAAGAGGGATATTGGGTAGTTGACTTCTGTCTTTAAAAGAAAACTGTTTGTTGCCCACAGTAACCAATCAGAGCTTGGCTTTTATTTCTTAAATTGCACTGATAATATTAAGCTTTGTTGTCATTGGTTGCTGTGGGCAACAAACAGTTTTGGTAAATCTACTCACTCTAAATACAGCTTACATATCACCACACATTTATTAGAATAGTGCACGCAAGGACATGAGAGGAAGGCTGAGAAGCTATGCCATAGCACTTACAGTTAGCACAATACATGTCTTCTTCAGCATGCCACTGATTGGCTGAAATGGTTACACCAGATGACCACTGTACCTAATCAGAGCAGAGGTGAGTTGTTGGGAACATGGCATTTCTTTTATACATTAGTATGATACTTATTACCTACATAAAAATACAGTGATTATTCCATAGATTGGGGCTAGATCCAAACTGGGTTAAATATCAAAGTTGAAGTTTTTAATTCTATAGTATGGCAGCAGTTACATTGACAAGTCTATCTAATTGCTCATTAAAATCAGATGCTTAACTTTTTTGGCACTGATCTTAGTGGCACATCTATAGAAAAACAATACTGCACAAATCAACAGTAATTGTGAGGCCTACAATGGAACTAAAATATGTTTATTTCTTTATTAAATGGTAATGCTCCTTCATCTCCACAGTAATTGAAATCATTCTGACAACAGACTACTCCAGGTAAGATTGTGCTTTTTATCTTCACATTGAGACGTTACAAAGGACAAATTGAATCATTGAAAATGTGCAATGCACTTTGCTAATTCCAACTATAATTATATTACTTCTATCCAGCAGCTGTCTTGAATGAATCATCAAAATCCTCTCTTTCTGCACTAAACGCTTTACTTGAGCAACTTCTAGATCTACAACATTTGTATTTAGTCAAGGACTTGTTTTGTTATCTTACTAATATTCTAGAAGTTCTTTAAAAAAAATGTAACATAGAAACATAGAAGACTGAAGGCAAAAAAGACCACATGAGCTACTGTAGTCTTCCCTTATATTAGTTCATTTTTAGTTTTTCTTAGGATAGATATATGTTTATCCCCTTAGTGTAAATTCACTTACTATTGATTTCCCATCTACTCCCTTAGAAGTTTCAAATATAATTTAACTATAATTCCTTTGCTATTGTTCTCTTTTTCCAACAGATCTAAATTATCCAAACACATATCTAAATGTGTGATCATCCTTATTGGCCCATACACATTAGAATGTTGTCATTGAACTAGTTCTACACCTTTTGTCACCATCCAGCAGGATTCTGATGTGGCTGCTACTAGGAGAACTACGGTACCTGGTGCAGCTAGTCAGGTGAATAAGGTTCCAGGTGCTGTGGTTAATCAGGACTTGGCTGCTGGAGCTCCTGGGATAGGTTCTGAAGCCTATCAGTCATGGGCTTCTCGTCTCAGGGTCCGGTCGCAGGCCTTAAGCAGCTGAGAGCAGCTCAGATCTTTGCTAGTGGTTGTTTGTCTGTTTGCAGCATCACACAAGCTTCGTTTGGATTTGTAGTTGTACTTGGATTTTCTGACTGTGACCTCGACTTTGATTTTTGGATTCTCCTTCGGCTTTTGACGTGATATCTTGTTACTGACCTGGACCGCTTGACCTGTTTTTGCCTGACGATTTTTGTGTACCTTTGTGTTGTTTGCAACTCGTCTGTCTCGTTTGTCCCCAGTGTTTGACTGGGTTCACCTACGATTCATTCCCTGCTTATCACTTAGGTTTTGTTCTTTTTGTTAGTTTACTGCCTTTTTCTGTCATATCTGTTTTACCCTTCTTCGTCTTATTCTGTGCACTGAGATAGGAAGGGACAGGCTCCTAGTTTACGATTCACAAATTTAGTGTTTTTAGGCAAAAGACAGGGACAGAGGTGGGATCAAGCTCAGGGTTCTCACTCATCTTTCCCTGTCCTGACACCTTTAGACTATTGTCACTTTTGGTGGGACTGGCCAACAATCTAAAATGTATGGGGAGCTGCCAACTATACCCTGATTTATGATGCCGCAGGAAAAAGAATGTATGTTAAATTTTACCATCTGATCCTTTTGTTTTCCCGGGGATAGGCCACAGCCAGAAGTGTTAGTAATGGGATTGATCCCCTCTCCCTATAGAAAACACAGACTCAGTTGAATGTGTATTGCAGAACGAGAACCTCAAACTCTTTTTTCCTAACTAATTCCATTACTTATGTCAACTTATTTAACCCTCCCACAATCTTAAAAATGATTCTTCCCAATTTTATTGATTTTTATTTTTATCTTATTCACTTGTTTCAAAAATGAGTTGAAGATCAATCCTGAATTTATTCAAAGATAATCGCCAACAGGTTAATCAATCAATAACCCTATATTATTAAAGAGGACAGAGTGGTATTTAAAAAAAAAATAGACAAGAGGTGAGACACATAGGCATGTCTTCTCTTCTCCTTTCACCGGGTACAGAGAAAGCATTTAATAGGGACGACTTGGCCTATCTCCAAGCAGGGCTAATTAAATTTGGCTTAAAAAGACCACATTTTAGAGCAATAACAGCTTAAAATAACTATCCCTCTGCATCAGTATATTGCTCCATATTCTAATCATCCAATTTTATTATTTCCAATGAAAATAGACAGGGAAGTCCTTTATAACCATTCATTTTTGTACTTCTCATGAAAAACATTAGCTGAAAAGATGAATAAGATTGTTAATCAAGGGAATTAAAATTGGAACACCAAATAAGTACTGCTACAGATCAGAGAGTCTGGACCCACCATGCTAACTGGTTTGGCGTAGAGCTAACGATAAGAGTGTTATTCTGGCGCTTCCCTGGTATTCACCTATTAACCCCTGTGCAGGGATCTGGACTTTGCAGTGAGTTAGCAACCAGACTGCTGCCTCTTGTGTAGTTGGCAGCTGACTCACTGGGTCATGCAAGCACCAGGAGCTCAGAACAATTAGTCTGGACAGTTACTTAGGTTTGAATTCTAGTTTTGGGGTCAAGGAAATAGACTGAAAGTGTAGATGAATGCAGACATAGGGTAGATTGGCAGTCTTTGTAGTAGTGCAGACACATGCAGAGCAGGCTCGGTGTTTAGTAGGAATACAGACTAGGAAGATGGACTGGGTAAATTATGCAAAAAGAAAACTAAACTTGATTAGAAAGTGGAGGAGTACACAAACAGAGCAGGGCAGGTTAGGAGTTCACCAGGAACAGAGGCAGGAGATACACAGATAAGGTGCAGAAACACTAGACTTGGCAACACCTTTGCTGGTCACCAGGGAACCTAAAGCTCAGGCAACTTCTGACTGGGGAGGGTGCCTTAAATACCCAAGCCATTGGCTAGGGAAGGATTTAGAAGCACACACTGGCCCTTTAAGAGGCCAAAGGTGAGAGCATGGGCATCCTAAGGATATAGAGGCTGGAGCACAAGGCAAAAACATGGAGGTAGCAACATGATGAGTAGTGCGGGTATCATGCCTGCAGAGGAGTGCAGGGCAGCGGTAGACATAGACAGCTGAACTAAAGTCCCCTTACATCCCTACAAGAGATAACTCTGATCATTTCTGACTTTCAGGATGCATCTTATTACAAATTAACAGCACACAAACCCAGATTTTGAACACAGTCTTTGGATTCAAAATATTTATTTATATGAGTTTTTTCTGCCCTTCCATATAAGGAAATAAATCTTACCTATCCCACACATAGTTTATATAACCCAAATTACCTCCATTCCATTTATCAACCGAAGTTAAAAAGGATCTGTTACCACAAAATACAGTGCAATCTGGAGACAGCATATTATACAGCAAGAGAAAATGAGCAGATTGATATATAGTTTTGTGGAAAAAGGTCCACTAAAACTTGTAATTTTATACATTTACTGTAAGGCTCTGCTTTTTCTGAGTTCAGCTGTTCACGAGGGTGATTGATAGTGATTGACAGCTATCTCTGTATACCCACACAGAGAATGCTTTCTATAATTGATAATAGCCAAGTGGGTGGTCTTGAGCACAGAGATTTAAAAGTAGAAACATTTTATTGAAAAAGTTTTATTGATTTTTGGTGACCAGTCCTCTTAAATGAAACTTTAGAAAATTATACAAGAAAAAAGAAATCTTGGCAGAATTGTCACAATTAATACCGCCTCTAATTAATGTTAATACTGACTAAGATTTTATATATTTTTTCTTGAACTGAAAATAGGCCCAGTATAAAAGGTATAGATATAGATATGTTAGGGAGGGTAGAGTATACCCTACAAGAAGCTACACTGTAATATTATTGAGCGACAACATTATATTGTGCCAACTGCAACATGTCTGGCTTAATGATAAATGCAAATTGTAGGATGGGTATGTTTAAATTATCCTATTCTGGATAAATATCCTATAGATAACTTTCTAAATGCCTCTTACCTATTACTTGTAAACCTGCACAATCCTCATATCCCACTATAAAAGCTGTCATGGATCTACGGCATACAATAGTCTTTAAGAGATAACTTTTTATACTCGACTACAATGATTTACGAAGCAGACATACGCTATCATATCTGAATCTAACAACCTGGAAAATCAAAGGTATCAATTCATTATCTGACCTTTGGGTAAATTGTACTATTACATCCTTTGAAAATATGTCTAATAGATATTCATTAAAATTGTAAGGGTTTTTGTTGATCTGCCATGAGTCATCTTCTATAGCTTGGCCATCAACATTTCAAAATTGTCAATTACATACCATTGCTTTGTTCAACTGTGTCCTCTAAAAAGAAATATTTGTCTGCTATAGCCTTCTATTTAGTATTTAGGCAAATTGAATAATATCTACAAACTCAAATGGGAATCAGATTTAAAGAAAACATTTACAGATCATCAATGGTTTATGGCCTACTCAGCCCCACCTCATTACCTCAGTCTCCAGACTTTAAAAAACTTCCATACTGTTGCTCTATTCTGAAAATTTAATACATTATACAGATTTCTGATTCTTCAGATGCCCCAATGGTGCTTCTAAATATAAATTTTGACAGCTTTTCCCACAATCACAAGATAATTGTTTTACTCAAGTTGATTGTTGTAACCAGGAGCCAGCCGCACGCTACCTCCTTGCAGCGCCGCCAGCATCTCGCTGGTGAAGAGGAAGGAGGAGCTGGTGTTGGGCACGGCCAGCATCCTCATTTCCCTGGTAACAAAGGGGCGGGGAGGACCCAGCAGCAAACGCTTTCTGAGCGCGGCCGGCTTCCTCCATCCCCTAGGCAACGAGCTGGGGCAGGACCGAGCGCCGACAAGAGGTACTTGACTTCGACCTTGTGATACCCCTTTATACTGATGCGACCTCCTGGATCCTTACCTCGGCTTCATCTGGTTACGGTTTTTGCTTACGTTTGTATTATTTGACTTCTCGGTATACGACCCGGCCTGGTATTAATACGCATCTGTGTTGTCTGTCTTAATGTGTAGTTTTCTCCCTTTGTCACCCCTTTCTGTAAGGCCATGCACTTACGTAAGCCAGGGACCGCCGTCCAGTTGCGCACCTTCAGTTAGGACGGACCATGCAAGTAGGTAGGGATAGTGGTATGGGTGGGGTTCAGGGCTGCTCGATTCCCTACTTACGTGACAATTGTGGTGAGGATGAAATAGAAAAGTACTGGAGATCCAATAGAATCCCCATGTTAAGAGAGATTATAAAAAATATAGACAGCAACTGTTGGTACAAATAAAAGCAGCTATAACTTTAAATAAAGGGATTTTCATTTAGAAATAGATGGATTGTTTGGTTTTCATCTAAACCAGTGCAATTTGTATTTGCTTTGAAGTGACAAATTCAGTCCAATACAGATTTGACATAGCTGTGTGCTTCTGGTGCCAGAGCCATTGTCGAACTGATCAGAGGAGGTGTGTGGTGTCACAATGCTTCGATTAACTAGTGATGACCTATCCTGAGAACAGGCCATCACATTATAGGATATGAACAATGTGACCTCCTCAGTGTTAGGTTATTTATCTAGACTGTAGCAATGTTTATTTCATTTATTTTTATTGAAGGTCTTTTTGATAAAATATAATAGATAGTGACGATCAAGCACCCCGATGTTCGGGTGCTCTGGCTGAACACTAGGTGGTGCTCGAGTGCTTTGCCGAGCACCCGAGTATAATGGAAGTCAATGGGTGAAGACCAGGCACCCCCTGCTCTGCAGAGGGGAGGGTGTCTGGTTGATAGGGAAACATGAGAAAATGGTGGCAACACCACATAAATGGTTAGGGAACAGTATGGGGAGGGTGTCTGGTTCATAGGAAAAGGTCAGAATCGCGACTTCTCCTTTTTCACTCCTTTTACTCGTAAAAGTACGCTAATTAACTGAATTCATACGCATTAGCGCACAATGCGCAGCATTAGCATACAAATTTGTACGTATTCGCGTACAATGCGTAGCATTAGCATACAAATTCGTATGCATTAGTGTACAATGCGTAGCATTAGCATACAAATTTGTACGCATTAGCATACAATGCGTAGCATTAGCGTACAAATCAACATGGCTACAGCATTACAGTGAATGCCAGTACTCTCCCGCACGTTTATTCGCTGCAAAGTCTTTATTCTGACTTATTTTCCAGTCTATACAAATTCATTAATAGCAGCCTCTAGTATATAAAAAAAACGTCTTTAAAATCCATATTGGACTATTACAAATTAAATAATGTACTGGTAGTGAAACTACACCAGATAACAGTTTGGTCCTGTTTGGATCCGACTCCAACCCCCCCCCCATTGCTGAGATATGCCTCCTGATATTCTGGGTGTACTACATACAAATACACTGTGGCTCTTTCCATGGGGGTGGCAACCATTGGTTTTCTTTAAGGTTGAATTCTTCTGACTAGCTCTGACACTGACCAATAATGGATTGATATTATTAAAATAGCAAGATCTACCTTATCACTATACAATTGCACAATTGCTGTGTAGCTAGTACATTGCGGCCATCTGATGCTACCTGTGGTCTGTCTGATGGTAATCGTTCTTTATCCCTATTTATAACTAGCAGAAGGACCTGGCTTCGCCCTGGTATATTTCACCTATTTCATTTAATGTTTGTGTGTGTCATTAAAAGATATCGAAAGTGACATCTACAGTGCCTGCCCCTTTAACAGTGACCTCCACAGCAGCCTGCCCCTTAACAGTAACATCCACAGCGCCCACCCCTTTAACTGTGACCTCCAAAGCAGCTAGGGTGGCCACTGTTTTCACCCCAGAAAGCTGGACCTCACCGGCCATGCCCCCAAATGTGAAGCCACGCCCCTAAACATGAAGCCACACCCCTGGTCCCCATGAAGCCACACTCCTAAACATGAGCCCACGCTCCCTGGCTCCATGAAGACACGGAGGAGAAGCTGTCTGAGCGTGAGCTACTGAAAGGGTGGACATTCCTGTGTCTGTCCAGGCACTGCGCCGGACTGAGGACAGGGAGCCAGAAAACCAGACTGTCCAGCCTAAAACCGCATGTCTGGCCACCCTAACATCAGCCTGCCCCTAGGGTGGCCAGAGGTCTGGTTTTAGGCTGGACAGTCAGGCTTTCAGACTCCCTGTCCCCTGTCATGCACAGGACCTGGATGGACACACGGATATCCTTTTGAACAGCTCACTCTGACAGCAGCACTGTGCAGTTTGAGCATTAAATACATGGAGAAAGTCACCCTCCCACCCCTAAAGCTGACAGAAGTTGATTTTTACCTTAATTTTTTCAATACCCGTCGGATGCGGAGTGGAAGGGGCGTGGCCTGAGTCAAGGGCGTGACTTAGTGGGACTTGGGGGTGGAGCTTTTAAGTCCTTCTTTTAAAGGTTGCCTGAATTACAGGTCGATGCCATAGTAATTTAGTAGGAAACACAGTGGGTAGCAGTGGAAGAAAACATCTTTTATTACTACTGAATGGTATATGAAATTTACATTATATGAGGTAATGATTAGAGATGAGCGAGCATACTCGTCCGAGCTTGGTGCTCGTTCGAGTATTAGGGTACTCGTAAGTGCTCGCTGCTCGGACGAGTATCTCGCCATGCTCGAGGAAATGGCAACTTCCGCATTGTGCTTTTTAGGCGCCTAAAAACACAGCCAATCACAAGCCAGGAGACTCTGTGGTACACCCAGCATCATGTGGGGCCCTTACATGTCGATAGCAGGGGTTGGCTGGCCTGATCAGGTGACCCTGGAATATACTACCGACTGGCCGCGGCGCTCGGCTCAGATGCCGTCTGGATGTCGTTAGGGATAGAGCTACTGCCTTTCAGGGAGAGTGTTAGGGCCTGCATTTAGTTCTCTATTAGGCAGGGATCACCCACAAAGAACCCAACAGCCCTTCTAAGGGCTAGAAGACTTTTTTTTTTTTGTCACTTGGCTGGATGGCACTAGTAGTGCAGCTATCGCCATGTATAACCCCCTTTTATTTTTTTATGTTATATCTCAGTGATACAAATCCATTGCACACAGCAGTGTGGAACCATTTTGTGTGTCACAGTTCAGTACATTCACTATTTTCTGTCCAGGTGACACTTTCTGTATGTCACCGAATACAACCAAGTCATTTGCTGCCTGTCACGTGTATGGCTTGATCCCAAAAATCTCTGTGCGACATTTGTCTGGGTCGCAGTCTAAATAGCTACCGTCAGTAGGGTGTCAGTTAGCTCTATGATAGTTTCTGCACGTCACGTTCCCAAAAAAACAAAAATCCAAAACAAAATATACCAAAAAAATTAGTTTTTTTGTTGTTTTAGCTGAGTGATACAAATCCATTTCACACAGCTGCGTGTAACCTTTCTGTGTGTCACAGTTCAGCACACTCACTCCAAACCGTATATTCTGTCCAGGTGACACTTTCTGTACGTCACCGAATACAACCAAGTCATTTGCTACCTGTCACGTGTAAAGCTTGATCTTAAAAATCTCTGTGCGACATTTGTCTGGGTCGCAGTCCAAATAGCCACCGTCATTAGGGTGTCAGTCAACTGTCGATAGTTTCTGCACGTCACGTTCCCAAAAAAACAAAACTAAAAAACAAATATTAAAACAAAATATAGAAAAAAACTTAGTTTTTTTGTTGTTTTAGCTGAGTGATACAAATCCATTTCACACAGCTGCGTGTAACCTTTCTGTGTGTCACAGTTCAGCACACTCACTCCAAACCGTATATTCTGTCCAGGTGACACTTTCTGTACGTCACCGAATACAACCAAGTCATTTGCTACCTGTCACGTGTAAAGCTTGATCTTAAAAATCTCTGTGCGACATTTGTCTGGGTCGCAGTCTAAATAGCCACCGTCATTAGGGTGTCAGTCAGCTGTACCATAGTTTCTGCACGTCACGTTCCCAAAAAAACAAAACTAAAAAAATTTTTTTAAAACAAAATATAGAAAAAAATTAGTTTTTTTGTTGTTTTAGCTAAGTGATACAAATCCATTTGACACAGCTGCGTGTAACCTTTCTGTGTGTCACAGTTCAGCACACTCACTCCAAACCGTATATTCTGTCCAGGGGACACTTTCTGTACGTCACCGAATACAACCAAGTCATTTGCTACCTGTCACGTGTAAAGCTTGATCTTATAAATCTCTGTGCGACATTTGTCTGGGTCGCAGTCTAAATAGCCACCGTCATTAGGGTGTCAGTCAACTGTCGATAGTTTCTGCACGTCATGTTCCCAAAAAAACAAAACTAAAAAAAAAAATATTAAAACAAAATATAGAAAAAAACTTAGTTTTTTTGTTGTTTTAGCTGAGTGATACAAATCCATTTCACACAGCTGCGTGTAACCTTTCTGTGTGTCACAGTTCAGCACACTCACTCCAAACCGTATATTCTGTCCAGGTGACACTTTCTGTACGTCACCGAATACAACCAAGTCATTTACTACCTGTCACGTGTAAAGCTTGATCTTAAAAATCTCTGTGCGACATTTGTCTGGGTCGCAGTCTAAATAGCCACCGTCATTAGGGTGTCAGTCAGCTGTACCATAGTTTCTGCACGTCACGTTCCCAAAAAAACAAAACTAAAAAAAAAATATTAAAACAAAATATAGAAAAAAATTAGTTTTTTTGTTGTTTTAGCTGAGTGATACAAATCCATTTCACACAGCTGCGTGTAACCTTTCTGTGTGTCACAGTTCAGCACACTCACTCCAAATCGTCTATTTTGACCAGGGGACACTTTCTGTACGTCACCGAATACAACCAAGTCATTTGCTACCTGTCACGTGTAAAGCTTGATCCTAAAAATCTCTGTGCGACATTTGTCTGGGTCGCAGTCTAAATAGTCACCGTCATTAGGGTGTCAGTCAGCTGTACCGATAGTTTCTGCACGTCACGTTCCCAAAAAAACAAAACTAAAAAAAAAATATTAAAACAAAATATAGAAAAAAATTAGTTTTTTTGTTGTTTTAGCTGAGTGATACAAATCCATTTCACACAGCTGCGTGTAACCTTTCTGTGTGTCACAGTTCAGCACACTCACTCCAAATCGTATATTCTGTCCAGGGGACACTTTCTGTACGTCACCGAATACAACCAAGTCATTTGCTACCTGTCACGTGTAAAGCTTGATCCTAAAAATCTCTGTGCGACATTTGTCTGGGTCGCAGTCTAAATAGCCACCGTCATTAGGGTGTCAGTCAGCTGTACGATAGTTTCTGCACGTCACGTTCCCAAAAAAACAAAACTAAAAAAAAATATTAAAAAAAATATAGAAAAAAAATTAGTTTTTTTGTTGTTTTAGCTGAGTGATACAAATCCATTTCACACAGCTGCGTGTAACTTGCTGTGTGTCACAGTTCAGCACACTCACTCCAAACCGTATATTCTGTCCAGGTGACACTTTCTGTACGTCACCGAATTCAACCAAGTCATTTGCTACCTGTCACGTGTAAAGCTTGATCCTAAAAATCTCTGTGCGACATTTGTCTGGGTCGCAGTCTAAATAGTCACCGTCATTAGGGTGTCAGTCAGCTGTACGATAGTTTCTGCACGTCACGTTCCCAAAAAAAACAAAACTAAAAAAAAAAATTAAAACAAAATATAGAAAAAAAATTAGTTTTTTTGTTGTTTTAACTAAGTGATACAAATCCATTTCACAAAGCTGCGTGTAACCTTTCTGTGTGTCACAGTTCAGCACACTCGCTCCAAACCGTATATTCTGTCCAGGTGACACTTTCTGTACGTCACCGAATACAACCAAGTCATTTGCTACCTGTCACGTGTAAAGCTTGATCCTAAAAATCTCTGTGCGACATTTGTCTGGGTCGCAGTCTAAATAGCCACCGTCATTAGGGTGTCAGTCAGCTGTACGATAGTTTCTGCACGTCACGTTCCCAAAAAAACAAAACTAAAAAAAAATATTAAAACAAAATATAGAAAAAAAATTAGTTTTTTGTTGTTTTAGCTGAGTGATACAAATCCATTTCACACAGCTGCGTGTAACCTTTCTGTGTGTCACAGTTCAGCACACTCACTCCAAACCGTATATTCTGTCCGGGTGACACTTTCTGTACGTCACTGAATACAACCAAGTCATTTGCTACCTGTCACTTGTAAAGCTTGATCCTAAAAATCTCTGTGCGACATTTGTCTTGGTCGCAATCTAAATAGCCACCGTTAACAGGGTGTGAGTTAGGTCTCCGATAGTTCCTGCACGTCACGTTCCCAAAAAAACAAAACTAAAAAAAATATATAAAAAAAAATATATAAAAAAATTAGTTTTTTTGTTGTTTTAGCTGAGTGATACAAATCCATTTCACACAGCTGCGTGTAACCTTTCTGTGTGTCACAGTTCAGCACACTCGCTCCAGACCGTATATTCTGTCCAGGTGACACTTTCTGTACGTCACTAAATTAAACCAGACTGAACAAGTTTGTGGGTTTCAGTACACCAGGCCCATTTATTTAATTTTTTTTATAGAATACACTTATATACAGAAAATGTTGAACCCCAGGGCTAAGGGTCGAGGACGAGGGCGTGGGCGTGGGCATTCAATTACTGCAGGGGGCAGAGGCCGTGGTCCTGGGCAGGGTGAGACAGTACCTGCTGATGAGGGAGCTGTGGAACGCAGCAGAGCTACACTCCCTAGCTTCATGTCTCAACTTACAGGGACACGTGGTAGAGGACTGTTGAAACCACAACAGTGCGAACAGCTGATCTCGTGGATTGCGGATAATGCTTCAAGTATTTTGTCCACCAGTCAGTCTTCCACGCAGTCCACCCACGTTACCCAAGGGAGCACTCCTCTGGCTCCTCCACCTCAACCTCCTTCCCCCCAGTCTGCCCCCTCCCAGGAAAATTTGGAATGCGATCCGGCATACTCTGAGGAACTGTTTTCTGGACCCTTCCCAGAGTCACAAATCACTTCTCAAGGTTGCTGCTGACCTCTTTCCCGATGCCCAAGTGTTCCAACTGTCGCAGTCTGTGGGTGATGATGATGATGATGACAATGTTGAGTTAGTGGAAGAAGTTTGTAAAGAGGTGTCGGACGATGAGGAGACACGGTTGTCAGACAGTGGTGAAGTTGTTGTTAGGGGAGGAATTCCGAGGGGGGAGCAGACTGAGGAATCGGAGGATGACGAGGTGACTGACCCGAGCTGGGTTGATATGCCGAGTGAAGACAGTGCTTCTGAGGCGGAGGCGAGTGCTGCACCAGAACAGGTTGTAAGAGGCAGTGGTGTGGCCAGAGGGAGAAGCAGGGCCAGAGCTGGTGCATCAGCAGCAACTGTTTCACGTAGTGAAGCTCCCGTGGCGAGGCCTAGATGTTCGCAAGTCTGGAGGTTCTTTAAAGAAAGTGAGGATGACCGACGGACTGTGGTGTGCAACCTGTGCCACACCAGGATCAGCAGGGGTGCCACCACTACTAGCCTAACCACCACCAGCATGCGCAGGCATATGAGTGCTAAACACCCCACTCAATGGAACCAAGGCCGTTCACCACCTCCTGCGGGTCACACCACTGCTCCTTCCCCTGTGTCACTCGCTGCCTCTGCTAGTCAACCCCCTGCGTCACTCGCTGCCTCTGCTAGTCCACCCCTTGCCCAGGACCCCGGCACGAGCGCCCACCGCCGGAAAACCACACCTTCGCCTCCACGATCCTCCACAGTGTCCACCAATGTGTCCCAGCGCAGCGTTCAGCAGACACTGGAGTGCAAGAGGAAATACGGTTCCACCCACCCACATGCCCAAGCCCTAAACGTACACATCTCCAAATTGCTTAGCCTTGAGATGCTGCCCAATAGGCTGGTAGAGACCGAGGCCTTTTGCAATCTCATGGCGGTGGCTGCCCCTCGGTATTCGGTCCCCAGCTGCCACTATTTTTCCCGATGTGCCGTCCCAGCCCTACACCAGCACGTGTCAGAGAACATCATCCGTGCTCTGACCAATGCTGTTTCTAAGAAGGTCCTCCTAACCACGGACACGTGGACAAATGCTGCCGGGCAGGGACACTATATCTCACTGACGGCACATTGGGTTAACTTGGTGGAGGCTGGGACCGAGAATGACCCTGGGGCCGCTCATGTACTGCCCACACCGAGGATTGCAGGGCCTACCTCGGTCACGGTCTCTCAGACGTACTATGTCTCCTCCTACTCTCCTCCACCGAATTACCATCCGTGGGCACGGCGCCTTCAGTCGGTAGCTCTAGGCGCAGCAGCAGTGCCGTGGGTAAGCGCCAGCAGGCGGTGCTCAAACTGCTGAGCTTAGGTGACAAAAGGCACACCGCCCAAGAGCTGTTACAGGGCATCACGGCGCAGACCGATGTGTGGCTGGCACCGCTGAACCTCAAGCCAGGCATGGTTGTGTGTGACAACGGGCGTAACCTGGTGGCGGCTCTGCAACTCGGCAGACTGACACATGTGCCATGCCTGGCCCACGTGTTCAATCTCATAGTTCAGCGGTTCCTCAAGACATACCCCAATCTGTCTGATTTGCTCACCAAGGTGCGCCGCATCTATGCGCATTTCCGCAAGTTGACCACAGATGCTGCCACGCTCAGGGCAGCGCCGCCTACAACTGCCCGCTCACCGACTGTTGTGCGACTTGCCCACAAGATGGAATTCAACATTAAATATGTTATCCAGAGTTTACCAGCAGCGCAGAGCGATTGTAGACTGCCAGATGTCAACTTCCACCAGAACTGGTAGTCAGGTCAGTCAGATTCCTCAAGTCTACAATTTTGAGTGCACGTGGATGTCTTATATCTGCCAGGTGTTGAGCAACTTTGAGGAGTCAACACAGATGGTCAGCGGCGATGCCGCCATTATCAGCCTCACCATCCCGCTGCTTTGCCTGTTGAAAAACTCACTGCTCAGCATCAAGTCGGATGCTTTGCGCTTGTCACAAGAGACGGTAGAGGAAGATACGTCGCTTGATAGCCAGAGCACCCTCCGGTCTGTTTCTCAGCGCGTATCGGAGGAGGGGGATGAGGATGAGGAGGAAGAGGAGGAGAATGTCGGCGAGACAGTAGAGGGTACCAGTGCTCAGTCCTTAACTCTTGAGCGTGTATGGGCTGAAGAGGAGGAGGAGGAGGAAATGGAGAGTCAGGCCAGTGAGGAGAGGGAATTCTTGCGTGTTGGGGCGCACATGGCAGACTTCATGTTAGGCTGCCTATCCCGTGACCCTCGCGTTAGAAGAGTTTTTTTAAACACCGATTACTGGGTGTTCACTCTCCTGGACCCACGGTACAAGCAGAACCTTTCCACTCTCATCCCTGCAGAGGAAAGGAGTATGAGAGTGAATAGATATCAACAGGCCCTGGTGCACAAGCTGAAACAATTCTTCCCATCTGACGCCGCTAGCGGCAGAGGGCATGGTTCTGTGGGCCAAGTAGCGGGGGAGAGAAGGCGAGCAGGCAGCTTGTCCAGCACTGGCAGGGGAATGCTCTCCAAGGCCTTTGCCAGTTTTATGTCACCCCAGCAAGACACTGTCACCTGTCCCCAGTCTAGGCAGAGTAGGGGGGAGCTGTACAGGAAGATGGTGAGGGAGTACCTAGCTGACCATACCAACGTCCGTAGCGATCACTCTGCTCCATACAACTACTGGGTTTCAAAGTTGGACACGTGTCCTGAACTGGCGCTGTATGCCTTGGAGGTGCTGGCCTGCCCTGCCGCTAGTGTGCTGTCAGAGCGGGTATTCAGTGCAGCTGGTGGCGTCAT
>ONZH01028792.1:0-15590 GCA_900303285.1 Rhinella marina
TGGTTTGCTGTGGTGGAGTAAAAGCCAGTAGATAGTTTGTCCACTAAGATAGTTAGTGGATGCTGTGGTTACTTAGCATAGGTGGTATCAGCTAATCTGGGCCTGACTTTATTGGGAATAAGCATAGAGCTGGGTGGGTGCTTATTCCCCACGATCCACTCCAGGTTTCACAGGTGGCCCATGTCCACGGTTCTGATTTAAAAGTCAGCTGCAATCCTCAGTGTGGGGGATTTCTGGGGAGAGATATGCCCCAGAAAAAAAAAACCTGAGTGATTCCAGACTTGGCTGCCGCTAGAACGTGAGGTTGAGAGAAGCCGGTTCTATCCTGTTGTATGAACAGGGTCTTAGAGGTGAGATAGAGACCTATATGCAGGTATTTATTTTGTATTTATGCTTTCTGGTGCTGGTGCCTCACCGAGTGATGTGATAACTGGAAATTATTATCTGTACTGCTTAAAGTGACACAATAAAGGGGTGTTTGGGCTTGGAAACCCCTCGTTTGATGAAGAGTCTGTCATTGCCGACCCCCTGTGAGAGAGAGATCCCTTACACCTGTCACTGTCCAAATTGGGGGCTTGGCTGTGGCATGATGTGGATGGGGCTATTGGCCCCAGGACACTTACTATCTTTAACACCAATTCAATGGCATAAATGATGATTAAAATCTATGCCAGATATAAGCTGCAGTAGATTTCAATCTAGGCCGATGGACTGCAATAGGATGTGCTAAATTTATGACGAGGCTTGCTAATTGTCGTAAATTAAGCTTATCCTCTAGTCGTGGAAAATGCAGGTCGAAGTAAAAACTGACGCTTTTTTTTATTATCTTAAGTCTATTTTTTTTAATTTATGCACTAGCTGAAGGACCCGGCTTCTCCCGAGTATATTTAATCTATTTCATTTAATGTTTGTGTGTGTTGTTAAAAAATATCAAGAGTTACCTCTACAGTGCCTGCCTCTTAACAGAAACATCCACAGCGCCCGCCCCTTTAACTGTGACCTCCACAGCAGCTAGGGTGGCCACTGTCTTCACCCCAAAAAGCCGGACCTCACCGGCCATTCCCCCAAAAGTGAAGCAGCGCCACTGGTTCCCATGAAGCAACACCATTAAACATGAGGTCACCCCCTGGCCCCATAAAGACACGGAGGAGAAGCTGTCTGAACGTGAGCTACTGAAAGGGTGGACATCCCTGCGTCCGTCCAGGCATTGCACCGGACGGAGAACAGGGAGCCAGAAACTGGACTGTCCAGCCTAAAGCCGGACATCTGGCCACCCTAACATCAGCCTTCTCATAGGGTGGTCAGAGGTCTGGTTTTAGGCAGGGATAGCCACCCTTTCAGTAGCTCACCCTCAGACAGCTTCTCCTCCGTGTCTTAATGGAAAAAGGGGGCGTGGCCTGATGTTTAGGGGTGTGGCTTCATGGGGACCGGTGGCACGGCTTTACATTGGGGGGAGGCTGGACAGTCCGGCTTTCAGACTCCCTGTCCTCTGTCATGCGCAGGGCCTGGATGGACACAGGGGGCATGGCCTCATGTTTAGGGGTGTGGCTTCATGGGGACCGGTGGCACAGCTTCATGTTGGGGGGAGGCTGGACAGTCTGGCTTTCAGACTCCCTGTCTTCTGTCATGCGCAGGGCCTGGATGGACACAGGGGGCGTGGCCTCATGTTTAAGGGTGTGGCTTCTTTGGGAACAGTGTCACGGCTTCACATTGGGGAGAGACTGGACAGTCTGGCTTTCAGACTCTCTGTCCTCTGTCATGCATAGGGCCTGGATGGACACAGGGATGTCCTTTTGAACAGCTCACTCTCAGACAGCAGGACTTTGTAGTATGAGCATGAGCTGCAAGGAGATAGTCACCCTCCTTCCCACCCCTGCAGCTGACAGAAGGTGATTTTTACCTTCATTTTTGCAATCCGGGTCAGATGCGGCATAGAAGGGACGTGGCCTGACTGAGTCAGGGGCGTGACTTAGTGGGATCTGGGGGTGGGGCTTTTAAGTCCTTCTTTTGAAGGTGGCTGAATTACAGGTTGATGCCATAGTAATTTAGGAGGAAAGTGGGTAGCAGCGGAAGAAAACATCTTTTATTACTACTGAACAGGAAATATGTGAAATTTATATTATATGAGGTAATGATTGATGATGAGTTAGTCTAAAACATAAGTTATAGTTATGGTAACCGGAATACCCCTTTAACAGTGTCATCCCCAGCGCTCTGCCCCTTTAAAGCAGACCTACAGCTGTAAACTGGCTGTGTTGTTATAGAAACCTGGTGTGTGGAGACTAACTGCCTGTGAGCTTCTATTGGCTGATAAGGATTATGTGACCAGGCTTCTATTGGCTAATGCATTGTTTGGGAATATCTCAGGAACGGTACGTCCTGGAGAGCTGAGACCCGTTCTATAACCTTCCCGGACACTTGGTGTACCTGTGTGCCAAATTTCGTGATTGTAGCTGCAACGATGAGGATTCCTTTAGCGGACATACACACATACACTCAGCTTTATATATTAGATGTACAGTTACTGGAAAGTTCAACAGTTATTTGTCAATGGAAGGATTGTTTGGGGGATACCAACTGTCATTTAATTTTCTGCCTTGTACAAATGTCATCTTATACTATTGGTCAAAAACCCCTGCAGGGAAGTGATCAAATTGACTTTTACTTCTTCCTCTTGAGACTTGTTTTATTTGTCATCCTGGAAGCAATGTGTGACAAGCCATGCCACTTACTAGATATTTTCAAGGCTGAATTGCCTTTGAAAACAGAATCAAAACTAAATGTTCAATGGTCTCTCTCCTTTAAGTCAGGCCTTTAGCAGACTAGTGCTTCTCTAACAGGCAAGTAGTGAGACCTTGAAAGACTTGCATATAGGAACAGTAAACCGAATAATGATTGATAAACCTAAACAGGAGATCAACTTCGATATGTATGGCCATACAACAATGTTCTAGAGGTTGGATAGTGTGCATACAGTCAACTTACTCAACGTAGTCAACGTAGCAAGCATAATCCAAAATACATAATCCACGCAAAACAACATGCTGCTCAATGGTGCCATTTCTTTCCATTTCTAGTACTACCTGACATTCCACATAACATTTTAAGGAGCTACATTCTTATGTCAAGTGTGCTGATGTGGAGATACAGCGGGTATATAAAGAATTTTGGGGACCAACATTGTCAAGCAATAGCAGATGTTGCAGTCAGATGATCTTAAATATATACACATATAAATACAACAGAACAATAAAAAACATAATCATTATTATATTTATATAATATGTTATAATATATTATAATTATAATTTGTATGCAGAAACAGGGGTTTTGCATAACTGCCATAACTGTTTGTGCAAGAAATTACATGACATAAATGGTGGACATATCATCAATGACATATTACTTATGGAACTGTTGTATAGATGGTGTTATTTTGATTGCATTGTGTTACAGATCAGTGAGTGTGGACTCACAATGCCAACTAACTGGTTTGGCTTTGGGCTGGACCCTAAGGTCATTATTCTGGCACTACCCAGGTATTTACCATTTAACCCCTGTACAGGGATCTGGACTTCACTGCATGGGAGCAATCAGACCGTTATCTCTTGGGATAGTCCTAGTATAATTGGCAGCTGACCTACTTGGGTCAGGGGCTCTAGGCATAGAAAGCACACCAAAGACACAACCAAACCGCAGGTACAGTCTGAACAGTCACTTATACTGATTATGTAGGTTTTGGCAGAACTTGATTGTAGGAAATTTGGCTGGAAGGCAGAGATACAAGGAAATCACACCACAATCGCAGAGGCAATCAGTCTCTAATAGTGGAACTGCAGATATATGCAACAATGAACTAAAGACACAAAGAGAACTTCTGGGGTAAGGTACTGGTGGATGCAAGAACAAGTAAGTAAGCAGGAACAAATACTGCAGCAATGTCAGGGCAGACAGAAAACTTAAAGTCAGCCTTGAAGTGAAAGCTGAACTGTGAGGTCATGAGTACACAAGCAGGAACACATGCTGTATAACGCAAGTAAATTGCAAGAGAAACGCTGAAGCACTAAGGCTTCCAAAAACCTTTGCTGGTTAAAGTGACCCAAGCTCAGGCATCCTCTGCCTGAAGAGGATGTTTTTAATACCCAGGGATAAACAGCTGTTGGAAGGGGAATTTGCAGATGTGTGCAAGCCCTAACGAAACAGAGACTGAAGCAATAGAGATGGCAGCTTGCAGAGGGCGCCGGACAGCATGACGAGTACAAGGGCAGTGGCAGGCATGGACCGCTAACCTAACACATTGCTATATTTGATGCTGTTAACATCTATGAACTTGATTATAACTTGACTTAATTGAAATTAATATATTTATTCATATATTTTTTTCCTAACTGCTGTAACTACTATTGGGGTAAAGGGGTTTTCTCATGGATAATGTAAAAAAATTAAAATCAGATATCATATAGTACATGTCTCTAACAAACATAGAACCAACCCTGTACCTCACATGGATCCAGAAATCTACCCATTCATTGCTCTGCTAGATTTATTTCAAGCTAGCAGCTCAGGAGGTACATCCTTTTTCAGGGAGTTTGTTTCTTCTGCTGTAGCTGGTGGCAGTTGATGGATGGAACCGAGAATGTTTTTCCATCTCCATGAGCTGGACAAAGAATTTTGAAAAAGAGCAAACAGATGGTGGTATCATACAGATAGATTTCATTGAATAACTCAACTATACTAAATGTTTAACTGCCAAGCGCTCCCCGTCTTCTATGTTCTGCTGTAATAGCTCCACAGTTAAAATCAATTAGTTGAGTCATAAAATGTCTCCATATAGGTTAGTCCATATTTTTATTATATTCTTATTTAACCCCTTAATGCCGAAGCCACATTTTTTAAATCTGCCATGTGTCACTTTATTAATTCATAACTTTGGGATTCTTTCACCGATTTGACTGATTCCAAGACTGCTTTTTCGTGACACATTGTACTCCACAACAGTGGTAAATTTGAGTCAATATAAATCACCTTTATTTATAAAAAAAATCCTAAATTTACAGAAAAGTTGGAAAAATTTGTAATTTTCAAACTTTGAATTTCTTTGCTATTAAGGCCTCATGCACATGAACATGTGCTGGCCATGCCCATGCTGCGGGCCGCAATAAACGGGCACCGGCCATGTGCAGCCCGCATCACGGATTGTGGACCCATTCACTTCAATGGGTCCGCGATCCGGGAGATGCGGAGCGGAGGCACGGATCGGAACACCACGCAAGCACTACGGTGTGCTTCCGTGGTGTTTCTGGTCGTGCCTCCACACCGCAAAAAAGTAGCGCAAGCACTACTTTTTTGCGGTGCGGACACTTGGATGCGGATCGCGGATCCCATTCAAGTGGGTGCCGTGGCCTCACGGTCAGTGCCCATGCATTGCGGACCGCAGTTTGCGGCCCGCAGCACGGGCATGGCCGGCACACGTTCGTGTGCGTGAGGCCTAAGGCAGATAGTGATCCCTCACAAAATAGTTATTACTTTACATTTCCCATATGTCTACTTTATGTTGCCATTATTTTGTAGATGTAATTTTATTTTTGGGGGATTTTAGAAGGCTTGGAATTTTAGAAGCAATTCTTAAAATTTTTAAGAAATTTTCCAAAATCATTTTTTTAAGCACCAGTTCAGTTCTGAAATCACTTTGTGGGGCTAACATAATAAAAACCACCATAAATTACCCCATTTTAGAAACTACACGCCTCAAGGTTTTCAAAACTAATTTTACAAACTTTGTTAACCCTTTATGTATTCCACAAGATTTAAAAGAAAATGGAGATGACATTTCAAAATTTCACTTTTTTGTTTTGCAGATTTTCCATTTTAATCCATTTTTTCCTGTAACACATCAAGGGTTAAAAAAAACCTCAAAAACTATTACCCTGATTCTGCGATTTACAGAAACACCCCACATGTGATTGTAAACTACTGTATGGGTGCATGGCCAAGCGTAGAAGGAAAGGTGCGCCAGATGGTTTTTGGAGGGCGAATTTGCTGGACTGGTTTTTAGACACCATGTCCCATTTGAAGCCCCCCCGATGCACCCCTACAGTAGAAACAAGCAAAAAGTGCCCATATTTTGGAAACTAAGGGATAAGATGACAGTGTTATTGATACTATTTTGTGGTACATATGATTTTTGATCACTTTATATTATACTTTTTGTTAGGCAAGGTAAACAAAAATGGCTGTTCTGGCTCAGTTTTTTTTTTTTTTTTACTGTGTTCACCTGAGGGGTTAACTAATGTGATATTTTTGTAGAGCAGGTTGTTACGGACGTGCGATACCTAACATGTATAGTTTTTTTTATATGTTTTTTTGTATAGTTATGTTTTTTTATTTATTTAAGTTTTACACATAATTACAAATACATAATATCATTTTTGAAACAAAAAAATTGTGTTTTAGTGTCTCCATTGTCTGAGAGCTGTAGTTTTTTTTATTTTTTAGGCAATTGTCTCAGGTAGGGGCTCATTTTTTTGCAGGAAGAGGTGACAGTTAGATTGGTACTATTTTGAGGGGTATATGCCTTATTGATCGCTTGGTATTACACTTTTTGTGATGTACAGTGACAAAAAATTGCTTTTTTGACCCTTTTTTTATTTTAGTTTTTTTACTGTGTTCACCTGAGGGGTTGGGTCATGTGATATTTTTATAGAGCGGGTTTTTACGGATGCGACGATACCTAATATGTTAAGGTATTTTATTTTCTTCATTTTTAATCAATTAAAATGTGCTTATATGGGGAAAAATGGGATTTTTTAAACTTTTTTATTTTTTTTTTTACACTTTTTTTTTTTTTTTGACTCAGACCCACTTGGTTCTTGAAGATCCAGTGGGTTTGGTGTTTTACAATACACTGCAGTACACTGTATAGTGTACTGCAGTGTATTTTCATTCATAGTAAGCCTGTTTTAGGCTCCTTTAGCAGGAGCTTGATCAGGCTTACCTCTACCATGGCAAGCCAGACGAAAGCGTCCGGTTTCCATGGTAACCATCAGGACGCTGCCACAGCAGAGCAGCGTCCCGATGGGAGGGAGCTCCCTCCCTCTCTCATCCCCCACACCATCGGTGCGCTGCCAGAGGACCGCAGCGCCCGATGGGAGTGGGAGGGAGCTCCCTCCCTGTTAACCCTTTCCATACTGTATGCTGACACTCTGCTTCAACCGCTCGGCATCCTGAATACCGCTCGGCCATCCTGAAATCGAGGAGGGGGGGGGGATGAATTAAAAAATAAAATAATGTCGGGAAAGGTGTGTGTGTGGGAGGTGTCTGCACACATTTTATGAGGATCTGATCTGGTCCGAGACTGCGGGGATCAGATCCTTTCAGTCAGCACGCGTATCCTGTGATTGGCTAGTCTGAACAGACTAGCCAATCACAGCAATCGCTGGCCCGGGAACGCCCCCATTGGTCCCGGGCTGGTTAGCTGAGACCCCTGGCTGTAAGTAACAGCCGGGGTCTCAGCGCTGTCACCATGTCAGCAGACATAGCTAAATAGCAGTGCTCCATGACGAGTATACACGTCATTGGGCGGGAAGGGGTTAAATCCAGGATGAATAACAATGGACCATTAGTACACAGAGTTTTAAGCAAACGTATTCCAAAACTTTTATATTATGGATAATACAAGGATTTACTATAACAGTGTGTGTTAGGTTTCCGTTCTACAGAGATCACCTGGACGATTTGGTGGACGGGCCCAGATAATTTTGTTCAAAATATATTTGCCAAGAATCTCTAATTTATCAACAAGCATAGCATTAGCTCCAGAATACTCCTCTTTCTATGCCAGGCTCCTCGCTGATAGCCTGCTACTGTTCCTCCTTCCAGCCTAGATGCATAAATGAAAATGCACAGAGGGGCACCTACCTATAAGCTGGCCCACTTTTATCTGTCCAGCAGGGCAGAATACCAATCCTAATTATTAGTTATTTTATTCCTGTTGCTTTGATAGTGCCAACATATTCCACAGAACTGTACAGAGATAGTTGTGATTCACATCAGTCCATGTCTCCAGTTGGGCTCACAATTTGATTTCTCTATCCAGACACACGTACACTAGGGACAATTTCACAGAAAGCTAATTAACCTTACAGTAAGTTTTTTCTTTGCAAAAAAGCAGAGTAGCCATAGAAAACCAAGCACACAAAGAAGAACATACAAAGCTCATGAAGATGTAGCCCTTGGTCAGAATTAAACCCAGGACTCCAGCACCACGAAGGAACAGTGCTAACCATATAGCCAATGTGTATATTAGAATTTATGTATGCTTGGGCATCCCAACTTAAAAAATATTATTTTATCACAGTGTGCTCTTCATGTATGCATACATGCCATTTATTTATGTCTATAATGAAACTCCAGTTCATTATTACTCACTAAACTACAGTGATTCATTTTATATCATGAACAAAGTCCCTAATATATGAATATAATGTATTTCCTAGGAGCATAACTATAAATTACTAAGTCCCTAGCTAAAATGCAACAGTACCTAGCATTCAAAGATCCATTAGTGATTTCAAACCCACTCAACAATATCAGTCAACACACTCAGACATAGCACAAACATTATTACTTTATCCTTCAGCGGCTGTTTGATGTAATTGCTGTCTAAAGAAATCATTATGTAGCCATATGTGCTACACTTTCCCAGTACAGTATTTTCTATAGGTGCATGGTTACCAGTTGGTGATGTGCCCCACAAGTTTGTATGGCTACTGTTCTTTTCTGTGATAGTGTGTTATGATATGTGATTGTGGGCCCACTGTGCTAACCACCCAGGAGTGGTAAGCTGCTGACCCACTGGGATCAGGGACACCAGAGTAGAGTACAAGAAGAATCTGACTACCTTGTAGTCAGGAACAGGCCTAGTTAAAGTCCAGGAAGGCAACTGTCTGAATACCAACTGATGGATTATAGCTCAGATAGCAAGGTAAACCAGACTAGCAACACCTTGCAGGACCTGTGTTGATCAGGCAAAGAGTGAGAGAAACTAGCAGGTATTTATAAGGGAACTGATGAACTAGTTAGTCAGGAGGTTGATATCAACACACAGAGCAAGGAGAGAAAGGTTGTAACTAGAGATGAGCGAACGTGCTCAAAACGAGCACTGTACCGCTCGGCTCCCCTGCGCTCGTATGGGCGCAGGCAGCCGCTTCCGTCCTCCTCAGGAGGACGGAAGCGGCTGCCTGCGCCCATGCGAGCGCAAGGGAGCCGAGCGGTACACTGCTCGTTTCAAGCACGTTCACTCATCTCTAGTTGTAACCTCTGCAGTGCTGAACCTGTGGTGAGACACAGAACTAAGGTCCTGTTCCCACATACACACTAGACAGACAAGCACATAGCAAATGAAGCGGTGAACGTAGGTTGCTAGCGTAACATACCGGTACTAATTTATGGTGTCATCCATATTGTGCAATCATATATCTAACCTGGTCCAATGAAGAACCAATGCAGAAAAGCATTATGACTACATGGATGAGTGACTTTTATTTTCTATACTGAACGAGGTAATGCACTATGAATATAGGTCTTGGCCAATGATAAGTGTAGGCAGTGGTGTCACAGGGACAGACAGGGAAATTGTACTGGTATCCCAGGTCCATCTGCATTTCCACATTTATCATGGAGACATTTTGCTATGATATACTTTTCTGGACCTGTGATTTTTAGATATTCTTACTACAGTGATAGTTTATTACGTGTAATTTATTGATAAAATAATTCTTAGATGTTTTTCATCTTTCATCAATGGTTTCTTAATGAAATGAGAAAAGAGACAGTATTGACTAAAGAGAAAAGTGTTGCCACGCCATCAGTGAAAACAAGGGTATACAGGTAGGTTATGCTGGAATTGCCATATTTCATCACATACTGTATCATGTTTATTAATGAGTAGAATATAAACTATAAGTTGGAGAACAATTATTAGTCTATGTACCTACACAGATGGATAACAGACAAAAGTCAATTATATAAAAAAAATGACAGTTTTCTCCAGGACAAATAAACAAGAAAAAAAATCATGATATTCAGCACATTTTTTTTTAAATGAGCAAGTATTTTCTTCTCCCAAAGGTTTATACCTGTCATGTACATGACCTGGTGGCTCCAGCAACATCCCCTTGCAAGGTCAGCTCCATATCTCATCCTCCTTAGAGTGAAGAGAAGAGAAGCTGGCATATAATTCATGTATCCATAAAGTAAGGAATTTTCATTTTTGTTACATGAAGGCTGAAGTTGTTTCGCATGATATGCTATAATTCAATTTAGATACTGCAAAATATTTAAAGATGAAATTGAAATTTAACACAAAAATTAAAGGAAATATTTGTGTCCATGCAGACTGATGGAGCCGTGGGCTATTATTTTACTCAAGCCTGAGATTTCTAACTGTGTCAATATAGCAGACAAAATGACCATGTGCTGACAACAGGAATAGGATAAGTACTATGTTCTAATGTCTTGCTTGTATTTATGGTTTAACAAGAAAAGCTTCTTCATTAGCCAAAAGCAGGATTAGATTAGCTGCAGGAAATTGAGTTTGCAAGTCCTGTAATAATTTGTCAGTTATACTATTTTATAGCTCATTTCCTATCAGATATAATTCAACTGTAGAAAAGAAACATTGAGTTATATGTAACCTATCAAGTAATATACAGTGCCTTGCGATCGGCCCCCTGGAACTTTTCAACATTTTGCCACATTTCAGGCTTCAAACAAAAAGATATAACATTTTTAATTTTTGGTGAAGAATCAACAACAAGTGGGTCACAATTGTGAAGTGGAACGAAATTTATTGGATCATTTAAATTTTTTTTGTAATAATAAAACTGAAAAGTTGAGCGTGCAAAATTATTCGGCCCATTTACTTTCAGTTCAGAAAACTCACTCCAGAAGTTCATTGAGGATCTCTGAATGATCCAATGTTGTCCTAAATGACTGATGAAGATAAATAGAATCCACCTGTGTGTAATCAAGTCTCCGTATAAATGCACCTGCTCTGTGATAGACTCAGGGTTCTGCATCATGAAGATCAAGGAACACACCAGGCAGGTCCGTGATACTGTTGTGGAGAAGTTTAAAGCCGGATTTGGATACCAAAAGATTTCCCAAGCTTTAAACATCCCAAGGAACATTGTGCAAGCGATCATATTGAAATGGAAGGAGTATCAGACCACTGCAAATCTACCAAGACCCGGCTGTTCCTCTAAACTTTCATCTTAAACAAGGAGAAGACTGATCAGAAATGCAGCCAAGAGGCCCATGATCACACTGAATGAACTGCAAAGATCTACAGCTGAGGTGGGAGAGTCTGTCCATAGGACAACAATCAGTCGAACACTTCACAAATCTGGCCTTTATGGAAGAGTGGCAAGAAGAAAGCCATTTCTCAAAGATATCCATAAAAAGTCTCGTTTACAGTTTGCCACAAGCCACCTGGGAGACACACCAAACATGTGGAAGAAGGTGCTCTGGTCAGATGAAACCAAAATCAAACTTTTTGGAAACAATGCAAAACAATATGTTTGGCATAAAAGCAACACAGCTCATCACCCTGAACACACCATCCCCACTGTCAAACATGGTGGTGGCAGCATCATGGTTTGAGCCTGCTTTTCATCAGCAGGGACAGGGAAAATGGTTAAAATTGATGGGAAGATGGATGGAGCCAAATACAGGACCATTCTGGATGAAAACCTGTTGGAGTCTGCAAAAGACCTGAGACTAGGACGGAGATTTATCTTTCAACAAGACAATGATCCCAAACATAAAGCAAAATCTACAATGGAATGGTTAAAAAATAAACGTATCCAGGTCTTAGAATGGCCAAGTCAAAGTCCAGACCTGAATCCAATTGAGAACATGTGGAAAGAGCTGAAAACTGCTGTTCACAAACGCTCACCATCCAACCTCAAAGAGCTCGAGCTGTTTTGCAAGGAAGAATGGGCAAGAATTTCAGTCTCTAGATGTGAAAAACTGATAGAGACATACCCCAAGCGACTTGCAGCTGTAATCGCAGCAAAAGGTGGCGCAACAAAGTATTAACGCAATTGGGCCGAATAATTTTGCAAGCCCCACTTTTCAGTTTTTATTACAAAAAAGTTTAAATGATCCAATAAATTTCGTTCCACTTCACAATTGTGAGCCACTTGTTGTGGATTCTTCACCAAAAATTGTTATAAATGTTATATTCTTTTTGTTTGAAGCCTGAAATGTGGCAAAAGGTTGAAAACTTCCAGGGGGCCGAATACTTTCGCAACGGCACTGTATTTCACAAAGTTGTTCAAACATAGTTTTGAGTTTGTTTCAAAATACTTATATTCTTGATCAGTATGTAGCTGGTGGAAGCTGCTGGACCTAATTGAGGTATTAACTGGCTGTATTAGATGTTTTCTTTATTTATCACCTCATCTAACTTATCAAGTTGTTTGTCAATTTTTGTATGACTGAGGCTGGTATCTGCTTATACTTTATAACTTCAACCGGTATCTCTGTTGGTTTTCCGGGCACCTCCCACCGCGTCCTCCATTAGTTTTTAAGTACTGTTTTTGTCACATTTCAATGCTCTTACCACTTTGTGGTTTTTATAGTGTTATGCAATATTTAATGTTATATTCAATAAAGATTTATATATTTTGCACATTTTGTGAGAGCCTATTTTTCGTATATACTTTTGTGTTTTGTTTTGATCAGTATGTAGTTTGAATTGAATGTCTGAGAATAGGAGACACATATTGAGAATATTATATATATTATACTTGCTAAATGGGCTGTTCATCCTACCCAACTGTTTGGGTCAATCAAGTTATGTAATTTGAAAAACAATTTCAAATAAAACAGTTAATGGTTGGAGCTGATTTAATGCTTTCAACATGTTTTTTTTTTCTTTTTGCAGAATCGATATGATAACAAAATGTGCCCTGCATAATTATTGATGAGATATAATTAGTATAGTAAGGGATAGCCTAAATTAGCCTCTGTTCACAATAGTATCATGGATTATATTTTTTTTGAGTCTTTCCTCATAAAACCTATTGATGTGCATTAGAGATGAGCGAATTGATTCGTATCGAATCTTGGGAATTATTAGCTGTGAAGCGAATCCGAATATTAGGTGATTCGCTTGTACTTTGTACGCATTTGCTACGTTGTTTGTCCTATAAATTATACGCTATTGCTACGTATAAGTTACTGTATACGCTGTTGCATACGATTTCAATTCATTAGCAAACTTTTACTGTTAGTTCATTTAACGTGCGCAAAAGCCCGGGAAGAAAGCGGTCACCTGACCTAGTGGGCAGGGCTTGCTCTGATTAGCTCAGGCTCGGTAAGCCAGTGACGCATCACTTCTGCTGCGACTGCTGAGACGAGCCGAAGCACTGTGTGTGAAGTTCTGAGACCTGTTTTGTGAAAATTTGATATAATAGCTCTGGGAATCCATATTACACATATCAGGGATACTGCAGAGCAATTGCAGGGCCAGTTCAGGGCTAGTATTTAATCAAGCAGGGAGAGAGAGACAGGGAGAGATAGGGAGAGACAGTGAGATACAGGGACAAAGACCAGCTGCAGGGCCACAGAGTGAATTGAAAAATGTCTGGAATGGATGAGCAAAAGGGGTCCAGTTCCAGCCAGACTTTGAGCTTTAAAAAAATGGAGAAGGTGGCACAGGGCAGCAGTGCCAAAAGACCTGTATCCGGAGCATCTACTAGTAGTATTTGCAATACTTGGCCATTGTTCCACCAGGCTAACCCACCGAGGCGCAAAATTGTAGTGGAGGAGAAAGTAGATGAGGTAGTGGAGTGGATGGCATGCTCATCTCAGTCTCAGCCGGATGATCTGCTGTCATCTGCTGATACAGTATCCATACGTAGCCAGGGGTCAGACTCGTCCTGCTCCACCATTCCACTCAAGCAAACCCCGTAATTTTCTGCCACCTCTCGGGCTTCAGTGTTCCCTCCTAGTGGTGTCCCTTCTGCAATTTCTAAAAAAAAAAAAGCCCACCTTATAATCAGGCGGTTATAGAGGACAGCCTCCCTGAGGATTTCTTAGAGGGCAGTCAGAGTTTGGACTACCCAGAATTGTCAGTTGGTGGGGAACAGCCTAATTTGCATTCCGAAAAATGTGTTGTGGAGGAGTCTGATGATGAATCTGATGTGTTAGACCGGAGGACCTGGGAAGTGGATCGGGCTGGTGAGGAGGATTTGAGCTCAGAGGAGGAGGGTGGTACTAGTAGTGGCAGCAACAGAGGGCAGAGGCGAGTTAGGCCCAGGGCTAGTGCTTCCCTGGGAACTAGCGAGACCCCAAAATATAGTGGGGCCGGCACCAGGGTGTAAGCGTGCAAGGGCTACAAGCTTGGCCAGCTCTGGAGGGTGCACGTCGAGTGTGTGGAAGTATTTTACCACTCTGCCGGGGGATAGCAGTATGGCCACATGTAATTTGTGTAAACAGAAATTGAGCCGTGGGAAAGCCACAAATGTTGGGACCACTGCTCTGTGGAACCATTTGAAGCGGCGTCATGCTGGCAATTTAGAGCAGCCCATTAATACTAAAGAGCTGGTTACTTCTCCCAGGGTCCCTTCTGTCAGGCAGGCCGCATCCAGGGCCATAGCTCAGCCCGCATCCCGGGGTGTAACTAGTACATCCACCTCATCGTCGCCCAGTGCGTGCATTTCTCCACCTCCTCTCATTTGGCAGCCGTCCATTGCCGAGTGCGTGGCCAGGAAGCAGTTTTACGCCACAAGTAATCCGAAAATGCGCAAACTGAATGGTCACCTGACAAAGTTGTTGGCTGTGCAGTCTCTGCCGTACCAGCTGGTTGACTGCCCAGCTTTTAGGGAGCTAATGGCTTGCGCTCAGCCACGCTGGCAGGTCCCTAGCTGGCATTACTTCTCTAACAAAGCTATCCCCGCCCTTTACTCCCACGTGGCTGACAATATTGGACGCTCCCTGCAGCTGTCTCTCTGCAGCACAGTGCACGTCACAGTGGACACCTGGAGCAGTGCTTACGGCCAGGGGCAATACATGTCCTTTACTGCCCACTGGCTGAATGTATTTAGTGGCAGCGAGGCAGGAACCCCCAGCAACCCGGTCAATTGCTGTTGGCACCTCCACATGCTTTCCAGCCAGGATTGCAGCAGACCACCCAACAACTATCCACTTCCACCTCCACGGGCAGTCCGCCTGCTGGAGCGTCAGGGCAGCGAGTTAGTCCTGGCTCCTTCATATCACATGTGCCAGGTGAAACGCTGCCATGCAGTGTTCGACTTAGTTTGTCTTGGCAGTAGCAGCCACACAGGCCAGCGCTTGCTGCATTACATGAAGCAGCAAATAGCGCGCTGGCTGACTCCACGGCAGCTGGAAGTGGGCAAGGTAGTGAGTGACAATGGGACAAATATAGTGGCAGCGCTGAACCTGGGTCAATTGTCGCATTCTCCCTGTATGGCACATGTCCTAAATCTAGTGGTGCAAAGATTCTAAAAACATTCACTGGCCTGCGCTCAGTGCTGGCAAAGTCGCGGAAGCTTTGCACTCAT
>ONZH01028793.1:0-43836 GCA_900303285.1 Rhinella marina
TCCACACAGTTTACCCACTTTAGCCAAGGGAGTAGACCTCTGGCTCCTCCAGCTCAACCTCCTTCCCCCAGCCTGCCCCCCCCCCTGGAAAATATGGATTCAGATCTGGCATACTCACAGGAAGGCTTTTCAGGACCCTACCCAGAGACACAAACCACTGCTCAACAGCAACCTGAGCAGTTGCTCTGTCCCGATGCCCAAAATTTAGAACTTTCACAGTCTGTGGGTGATGAGTGTGTGCAAGTAGTGCGTCAAGAGGTGTCGGATGATGATGAGACACGGTTGTCAGACATTGACGTCAGGGGCGGTCTTGGGCACCACGCATCCTATGCATTTGCGTAGGGCCCCCGGCGTCCAAGGGGGCCCCCACGCTCTTCTCTTGCGCCGGTGCCCAAGACCGCCCGCAGAGGGAGATGAGCGCTTCCATTGTGGAAGCGCTCATCTCCATAGTCATCTGTATCGCCGTCCTCAGGACGGCGATACAGATGCCTGTATTGTACTGGGGCAGGGGAGGGAGAGGCGTCTCCCCTGCCCGTTCCTCTGATAGGCTGCAGGCACTGGGCCTGCAGCCTATCAGAGGCCGGCTCAGGCGGCGCGATGACGTCATCGCGCCGCCTGAGCCGTACAGCGCGGGACACAGGCCGGAAGAGGCCTGCATCGCATCGCTGCCAGCACCATGGAGGTAAGTATAAGTGTTAATTTTTTTTTTATTTTTTATTTTATTGTAGCAGTCACGGACCGGAGCTCAATTGGGGGCACTGGGGGCATTTTGGGGGCATTTTTACTGGCACATGGGGGCACTGGGGGCATTTTACTGGCACATGGGGGCATTTTACTGGCACATGGGGGCATTTTTACTGGCACATGGGGGCACTGTGGGCATTTTACTGGCACATGGGGGCACTGTGGGCAATTTTACTGGCACATGGGGCACTGTGGGCATTTTACTGGCACATGGGGGCACTGTGGGCATTTTTTCTGGCACATGGGGGCACTGGGGGCATTTTTTCTGGCACATGGGGGCACTGGGGGCATTTTTACTGGCACATGGGGGCACTGGGGGCATTTTACTGGCACATGGGGGCATTTTAACTGGCACATGGGGGCATTTTTACTGGCACATGGGGGCACTGTGGGCATTTTACTGGCACATGGGGGCACTGTGGGCAATTTTACTGGCACATGGGGGCACTGTGGGCATTTTACTGGCACATGGGGGCACTGTGGGCATTTTTTCTGGCACATGGGGGCACTGGGGGCATTTTTACTGGCACATGGGGGCATTTTTACTGGTACTGGGGGCATTTTTACTGGCACATGGGGGCACTGGGGGCATTTTTACTGGCACATGGGGGCACTGGGGGCATTTTTACTGGCACATGGGGGCACTGAGGGCATTTTACTGGCACGGGGCATTTTTACTGGCACGGGGGGCATTTTTACTGGCACGGGGGGCATTTTTACTGGCACAAGGGGGCACTGGGGCATTTTTACTGGCACTGGGGGCACTTCTTACTGGCACTGGGGGCATTTCTTTATGGCATGGGAGCACTAGGGGCATTTTTACTGGCACTGGGGGCACTTCTTACTGGCACATGGGGGCACTGGGGCATTTCTTACTGGCACATGGGGGCACTGGGGCATTTCTTACTGGCACATGGGGCACTGGGGGCATTTTTACTGGCACATGGGGGCACTGGGGGCATTTTTACTGGCACATGGGGGCACTGGGGGCATTTTTACTGGCACATGGGGGCATTTTTACTGGCACATGGGGGCATTTTTTACTGGCACATGGGGGCATTTTTACTGGCACATGGGGGCACTGGGGGCATTTTTTACTGGCACATGGGGGCACTGGGGGCATTTCTTACTGGCACATGGGGGCACTGGGGGCATTTTTACTGGCACATGGGGGCACTGGGGGCATTTTACTGGTACTGGGGGCATTTTTACTGACACATGGGGGGTCTGGCACATGGGGGGCATTTTTACTGGCACATGGGGGCACTGGGGGCATTTTTACTGGCACATGGGGGCACTGAGGGCATTTTACTGGCACGGGGCATTTTTACTGGCACATGGGGGCATTTTTACTGGCACATGGGGGCACTGGGGGCATTTTTACTGGCACATGGGGGCACTGGGGCATTTTTACTGGCACATGGGGGCACTGGGGGCATTTCTTACTGGCACATGATTTTGAGGGGGAATCAATGGGGGGAACTTCTGGCGCATTATTGGGGCATTTCTTACTGGCACATAATTTGGGGGGCATCTATGGGTGGGGAGCACTTCTTACTGGCACATTGGAAGCATTATTACTTCTGGGGCACAGTGGGGACATTAGTACTGTGGGGGGCACTATTACTGTGGGGGGCACCCTGGCACAGTATCAGCGCAGTTATTTCTGGGGGACGGTATGTTCACACTATTACGGGACAGTATTTGCTGGGCGCAGTTATTTTAGGACACTGTGTGCCAATAATTATTGAAGGGCACTATCTGTGTGGTACTAGTGGCACAGTACTGGGGTGGTAGGATGATTTGTCCAGAAGATGGGAGGATGATGGAAAAGTAGTAAATTAAGATTTTTTCTGTCAAACTGCAGAGATAAGAAATGGCTGAAAAATGGCGTCTGGTCTGAAAGGAGAAGATGAGGAAAGAAAAGATCTACATCCGAGGAGACGTCACTGGATGTAAGAGGTATGAGGCGCTGGATTATACTGGATGTAAGAGGTATGAGGGGCTGTATTATACTGGATGTAAGAGGTATGGGGGCTGTATTATACTGGATGTAAGAGGTATGAGGGGCTGTATTATACTGGATGTAAGAGGTATGGGGGCTGTATTATACTGGATGTAAGAGGTATGAGGCGCTGTATTATACTGGATGTAAGAGGTATGGGGCTGTATTATACTGGATGTAGAGGTATGAGGCGCTGTATTATACTGGATGTAAGAGGTATGGGGCTGTATTATACTGGATGTAAGAGGTATGAGGCGCTGGATTATACTGGATGTAAGAGGTATGGGGGCTGTATTATACTGGATGTAAGAGGTATGAGGCGCTGTATTATACTGGATGTAAGAGGTATGGGGGCTGTATTATACTGGATGTAAGAGGTATGAGGCGCTGTATTATACTGGATGTAAGAGGTATGGGGGCTGTATTATACTGGATGTAAGAGGTATGAGGGGCTGTATTATACTGGATGTAAGAGGTATGGGGGCTGTATTATACTGGATGTAAGAGGTATGGGGGCTGTATTATACTGGATGTAAGAGGTATGAGGCGCTGGATTATACTGGATGTAAGAGGTATGAGGCGCTGTATTATACTGGATGTAAGAGGTATGGGGGCTGTATTATACTGGATGTAAGAGGTATGAGGGGCTGTATTATACTGGATGTAAGAGGTATGGGGGCTGTATTATACTGGATGTAAGAGGTATGAGGCGCTGTATTATACTGGATGTAAGAGGTATGGGCTGTATTATACTGGATGTAAGAGGTATGAGGCGCTGGATTATACTGGATGTAAGAGGTATGGGGGCTGTATTATACTGGATGTAAGAGGTATGGGGCGCTGTATTATACTGGATGTAAGAGGTATGGGGCGCTGTATTATACTGGATGTACGAGGTATGGGGCGCTGTATTATACTGGATGTAAGAAGTATGGGGCGCTGTATTATACTGGATGTAAGAGGTATGGGGCACTGTATTATACTGGATGTAAGAGGTATGAGGCGCTGTATTATACTGGATGTAAGAAGTATGGGGCGCTGTATTATACTGGATGTAAGAGGTATGAGGCGCTGTATTATACTGGATGTACGAGGTATGGGGCGCTGTATTATACTGGATGTAAGAGGTATGAGGCGCTGTATTATACTGGATTGTACGAGGTATGGGGCGCTGTATTATACTGGATGTAAGAGGTATGAGGCGCTGTATTATACTGGATGTAAGAGGTATGAGGCGCTGTATTATACTGGATGTAAGAGGTATGGGGCGCTGTGTTATACTGGATGTAAGAGGTATGAGGCGCTGTATTATACTGGATGTACGAGGTATGAGGCGCTGTATTATACTGGATGTAAGAGGTATGAGGCGCTGTATTATACTGGATGTAAGAGGTATGGGGCGCTGTGTTATACTGGATGTAAGAGGTATGAGGCGCTGTATTATACTGGATGTACGAGGTATGGGGCGCTGTATTATACTGGATGTAAGAGGTATGAGGCGCTGTATTATACTGGATGTACGAGGTATGGGGCGCTGTATTATACTGGATGTAAGAGGTATGAGGCGCTGTATTATACTGGATGTAAGAGGTATGAGGCGCTGTATTATACTGGATGTAAGAGGTATGGGGCGCTGTGTTATACTGGATGTAAGAGGTATGAGGCGCTGTATTATACTGGATGTACGAGGTATGGGGCGCTGTATTATACTGGATGTAAGAGGTATGAGGCGCTGTATTATACTGGATGTAAGAGGTATGAGGCGCTGTATTATACTGGATGTAAGAGGTATGGGGCGCTGTGTTATACTGGATGTAAGAGGTATGAGGCGCTGTATTATACTGGATGTACGAGGTATGGGGCGCTGTATTATACTGGATGTAAGAGGTATGGGGCGCTGTATTATACTGGATGTAAGAGGTATGAGGCGCTGTATTATACTGGATGTACGAGGTATGGGGCGCTGTATTATACTGGATGTAAGAGGTATGGGGAGCTGTATTATACTGGATGTAAGAGGTATGAGGCGCTGTATTATACTGGATGTAAGAGGTATGGGGCGCTGTATTATACTGGATGTAAGAGGTATGGGGCGCTGTATTATACTGGATGTAAGAGGTATGAGGCGCTGTATTATACTGGATGTAAGAGGTATGGGGCGCTGTATTATACTGGATGTACGAGGTATGGGGCGCTGTATTAGGCGGGGGGGCCCAAGCTGAACTCTTGCACCAGGGCCCGTGAGCCTTTAGCTACGCCCCTGCAGCCCAGCCAATAGAGAGCTGGGAGTCTGGGACACGCCATAGGCTGTGGGCAACCTTGACCCCCCCTCCAGTGAGGTATAGGGGGTGTGTCATTGGGGGGGGCGTGTCATCAGAGGCCGTGTCATCAGGGGTGTGAGGTGTCATTGGGGGGGGGGGGCCCCCAGACATAACTTCGCTTAGGGCCCCAGAAATGCCAAGACCGCCCCTGATTGACGTTGTTGTCAGGGCAGTATGTCCCAGAGGGGAGCAGAGTGAGGAATCGGAGGAAGAGCAGGTGGATGATGAGGGGACTGACCCAAGCTGGGTTGGTAAGCCTAGTCAAGACAGTGCTTCTGAGGGGGAGGCAAGTGCAGCACCAGAACAGGTTGGAAGAGGCAGTGGGGTGGCCAGAGGGAGAAGCAGGGCCAGAGCAAGTAGATCAGCAACTGTTTCACGGAGTGAAGCTCTCGTGCCGAGGCCTAGATGTTCGCAAGTCTGGAGGTTTTTTAAAGAAAGTGAGGATGACCGACGGACCGTGGTGTGCAACCTGTGCCACACCAGGATCAGCAGGGGAGGCACCACTACCAGCCTAACCACTACCAGCATGCGCAGGCACACGACTCAATGGAACCAAGGCCGTTCACCTCCTGCGGATCACACCACTGCTCCTTCCCCTGTGTCACATGCTGGCTTTGCGAGTCAACCCCCCGCCCAGGACCCCGGCATGAGCGCCTCCCGCCCTACAACCACCCCTTCACCTCCACGATCCTCCACACCCTACACCAATGTGTCCCAGCGTAGCATTTAGCTGTCTTTGCATCAGACATTGGAGCGCAAGCGCAAACGCAAATACAATTCCACCCACCCACATGCACAGGCCCTAAACGTCCACATTTTCAAACTGCTGACCCTGGAGATGCTGCGCTATAGACTGGTATAGATTGAGGCTTTCCACAACCTGATGGCGGTGGCTGCCCCTCGGTATTCGGTCCCCAGCCGCCACTATTTGTCACGATGTGCCGTCCCAGCCCTACACCAGCACATGTCAGAAAACATCATCCGTGCCCTGACCAACGCGGTTACTGAGAAGGTCCACCTAACCACGGACACGTGGACAAGTGCTGGCGGGCAGGGACACTATATCTCACTGACGGCACATTGGGTTAACTTGGTGGAGGCTGGGACCGAGTCTGACCCTGGGGCCGCTCATGTACTGCCCACACCGAGGATTGCGGGGCCTACCTCGGTCACGGTTTCTCAGACTTATTATGCCTCTTCCTCCAACCCCTCCTCCTCCTCCTACTCTCAAATACAATCTGTGAGCACGGCGCCTTCAGTCAGTAGCTCTAGGCGCAGCAGCACTGCCGTGGATAAGCGCCAACAGGCGGTGCTGAAACCGCTGAGCTTAGGTGACAAGAGGCACACCGCCCAAGAGCTGTTACAGGGCTTCACGGCGCAGACCGATCTTTGGCTGGCGCCGCTGAAACTCAAACCAGGCATGGTTGTGTGTGACAACGGGCGTAACCTGGTGGCAGCTCTGCAACTCGGCAGACTGACACATGTGCCATTATACACCAATACTATTTCCCAAAGTAACAACAACCCATATAAACACTGCATATAAAACCTGCCTGGCCCAAGTGTTCAATCTTGTGGTTCAGCGGTTCCTCAAGACATACCCCAATCTGTCTGATTTGCTCACCAATGTGCGACGCATCTGTGCGCATTTCCGCAAGTCAACTCTCAGGGCAGTGCAACGGCGCTTACAACTGACAGCTCGCCGACTGTTGTGCGACGTGCCTACACAATGGAATTCCACATTACACATTTTAGCCAGGGTTTACCAGCAGCGCAGAGCGATTGTAGACTGCCAGATGACAATTTCCACGAGAACTGTCAGGTTAGTCAGCTTCCTCAAGTCTACAATGAGGAGTGGACGTGGATGTCTGATATCTGTCAGGTGTTAAGTCACTTTGAGGAGTCAACACAGATGGTCAGCGGCGATGCCGCCATCATCAGTGTCACCATCTGCTTTGTCTGCTGAAAAACTCACTGCTCAGCATGAAGTCAGAGGCTTTGCACTTGTCACAGGAGATGGGGGAAGAAGATACATTGCTTGATAGCCAGAGCACCCTCAGGTCTGTTTCTCAGCGCGTATTGGAGGAGGATGAGGAGGAAGAGGAGGAAGAGAAGGAGAATGTCGGCGAGACAGTAGAGGGTACCTATGCTCATTCCTTCTTATCTGTTGAGCCTGTATGGGCTGAAGAGGAGGAGTTGGAGGAGGAGGAGGAAATGGAGAGTCAGCCTATTGAGGAAAGGGAATTCTTGCGTGTTGGGACTCTTGCGCACATGGCTGACTTCATGTTAGGCTGCCTTTCCCGTGACCCTCGCATTTTTCCCAACACCGATTACTGGGTGTTCACCCTCCTGGACCCCCGGTACAAGCAGAACTTTTCCACTCATTCCTGTAGAGGAGAGGAGTATGAGAGTGAATCAATATCAACAGGCCCTGGTGCACAAGCTGAAACTATCCTTCCCATCTGACACTGCTAGCGGCAGAGGACGTAGTTCTATGGGCCAACTAGCAGGGGAGAGGAGGGGAGCAGGCAGCTTGTCAAGCACTGGCAGGGGAACACTCTCCAAGGCCTTTGCCAGTTTTATGGCACCCCAGCAAGACTATGTCACCCATCCCCCAATAGGGGGGAAGCTGTTCAGAAAGATGGTGAGGGAGTACCTAGCTGACTATACCAACGTCCTGCGTGATCACTCTGCTCCATACAACTACTGGGTTGCAAAGCAGGACACGACAACTGGCGCTGTACGCCTTGGAGGTGCTGGCCTGCCCTGCTGCTAGCGTGTTGTCAGAGCGGGTATTCAGTGCAGCTGGTGGCATCATCACTGTACACGCCTGTCAACTGACATCGCTGACAGGCTGACGATTATTGAAATGAATAAAGCCTGGATTTCACCGGAATGCAAATCTCCACCGGGGAAAAGCAGCTCAACATGAAGATTCTTTATGTATCCTCTCCTCTCCTCCTCCTCCTCTTCGCACACAAACGCTGAGCCAACAGGCAATGTTTCTGAGGGCCAACTGGCGCTCTTTACAAACAATGTTTACGGAGGGCCACCTACAGGCCCTCTCTTCTCCAATAAATTTTTTAGGAGAGTCAACTACAGACACTCAAAAACAATTTTACAGGAGGGTCAACTACAGACACTCCAAAACAATTTTACAGGAGGGTCAACTACAGACACTCCAAAACAATTTTTTAGGAGGGTCAACTTCAGACACTCCAAAACAAATTTTTGGGAGGCTCACCTACAGCCATTTGACTGCAATCTCAGTCTGACCAATGCATTGGTGGTGTCACCGCCATGCTGTATCAGTGTAAAATTTTATGTGCTTCACCTGCTACCTCAACTAACTTGGTCACTTGTTGGTGTCAACACTAGAGTGCGGCTACTATACCGCACACGACAGAATTGTTCACTGCACTGTAGTATATATAACTGAGAGAAAAAAATGAATTTTTAGACTGCGGCTAATTTACCGCAAACCACTCCATTTTTCACTGGACTGTAGTACATATAAGTGAGAAAATACGTATTTTATAGACTGACGCTGCTGTACAGCATACTACAGAATTGTTCACTGGACTGTAGTATATATAATTGAGAAAAAAACATAGTCTTTAAATGGCGGCTATTTTACCGCAAACCACTACATTTTTCACTGGACTGTAGTACATAAATCTGAAAGAAAATACGTATTTTATAGACTGACGCTACAGTACAGCACACTACATTATTGTTCACTGGACTGTAGTGTATAGAAATGACAGAAAAAAAACGTATTCCCTAGACTGACGCTACTGTACAGTACACTACATAATTGTTCACTGGACTGTAGTGTATAGAAATGAGAGAAAAACGTATTCCCTAGACTGACGCTACTGTACAGTACACTACATAATTGTTCACTGGACTGTAGTGTATAGAAATGACAGAAAAACGTATTCCCTAGACTGACGCTACTGTACAGTACACTACATAATTGTTCACTGGACTGTAGTGTATAGAAATGAGAGAAAAACATATTCCCTAGACTGACGCTACTGTACAGAACACTACATAATTGTTCACTGGACTGTAGTGTATAGAAATGACAGAAAAACGTATTCCCTAGACTGACGCTACTGTACAGTACACTACATTATTGTTCACTGGACTGTAGTGTATAGAAATGAGAGAAAAACATATTCCCTAGACTGACGCTACTGTACAGAACACTACATAATTGTTCACTGGACTGTAGTGTATAGAAATGAGAGAAAAACGTATTCCCTAGACTGACGCTACTGTACAGTACACTACATTATTGTTCACTGGACTGTAGTGTATAGAAATGACAGAAAAAAAACGTATTCCCTAGACTGACGCTACTGTACAGTACACTACATAATTGTTCACTGGACAGTAGTGTATAGAAATGACAGAAAAACGTATTCCCTAGACTGACGCTACTGTACAGTACACTACATAATTGTTCACTGGACTGTAGTGTATAGAAATGAGAGAAAAACATATTCCCTAGACTGACGCTACTGTACAGAACACTACATAATTATTCACTGGACTGTAGTATATAGAAATGACAGAAAAACGTATTCCCTATACTGCACTACAGATCTCAGCAAGCCAAGGTACAGCAGCAGCAAAAATGAGTACTATGGGCAATTTATTTTGGGTCTGTGTGGACCACGTGCTGTCCCTTCTCCCACCAGTCACTGTGCACAGTGTGCAGCCAAGATTGCAGTAGCTGAACTACAAGTCCCAGCCAGCAGCCTGGAGGAGACAAAAAAAAAGGTGCTTGTAGCCCTTAGAAGGGCTGTTGGGTTCTTTGTGGGTGATTCCTGCCTAACCAACATCTAAATTCAGGCCCTAACACTCTCCCTGACAGACAGCAGCTCTATCCCTAATCTCATGAAGACGGCGTATGAAGCCAGCAGCGCGGGACCAGATTCTTATATTCCCAGGTCATCTGATCTGGCCAGCCAATCCCTGCTATCGACTTGTAGGGGCCCCATGTGATGCTAGGAGGTACCAAAGACTCTCCTGCATGTTGATTGGCTGAAAAAAGGCGCCTAACATGCAGGAAGAGGAAGTTGCCATTTCCTCGAGGATCGCGATATGCTCGCCCGAGTAGCGAGCATATGCGAATACCCTAATGCTCGAATGAGCACCAAGCTCGGACGAGCATGTTCGCTCATCTCTAATGACAATCCCTCCAATAAGAATTGAAAGACTCTTGGCTGGCTACTAAAGCGTATACCAGCTGTGATACTTGCCAAAGGGGGAGCTACTAGGTACTAACCATGCAGGGTGCCCAAAGTTTTCCTTTGGGCCCTTTTCCTTTTTGTTATGTTGAAAATGTAAAAGATGAAAATAAAAAATTGTTTTTGCTTAATACAAAGGGAATATGTCATCTTTAACTTTATGCCTTTTGGAGATCATTTCATCTCCAACTTGCTTAACTGTTTACAGTAACAGTAATTTTGACCATGGGTGCTCAAACTTTTGCATGCCACTGTATGTATGTAACATCATAGCAGTTACAGGGTGTAAAATAAAGGTATTGTATAGAAGCCCTAGCATTTTTTTCACAAAGTATGAAAGGTTGTTTCATTCTAATCTATATGTCTATCTATCTATCTATCTATCTATCTATCTATCTATCTATCTATCTATCTATCTATCATCTAATCTAGTGTTAAGTGAACCGAAGCTAACTAAGTGGAACTCAATCTGAATTTTTGCAAAAATTCGATTAGTCACAGCTGAATTTCCTTGTGCTTCGTGGTAAAGAATCCATTTTTCATGAACTGGTGGTAAAAATAACAAAAAAAAAATACATACTTACATCACCCAATTTCTCATGGAGAGAGCGTCCGCTGCCATGTGACGTCACCACGTCAGCTCGCCCTAGATTTGGCGCGTTTTCTTCAATCAAGATGGCCACAATGGCCTCTCCACGAGCAAATGGATGAGGTGAGTACATTTATATATATTTTTTAACCCCAAATGAATCCCCTGATACGCTGAAGGTAAGCCTCAGATGCCGCGATCAGTGTTGAATGAGGCATCTGAGGGGTTTTATGATGGGGGGGGGGGGGCACAATCGTTCCCGCTACATACAAAGAAGTAATTCATCATGAATTGAATTTCTTTTTGAACTTTGGTGAAGCAGCCGAATCGAATTTTGGCAAACTTCGCTCATCTGTAATCTAAACCATTATTTATCTGTGTTTATCCATCCAGCAGAACATTTGGGCGCATCTGGCGGGGCCTGAAAAAAGTGTCCGGAATGTTCTGCTGGCTGAATAAACACCAAGCGATGTTCTCTTTATTTGGTAGTGCTGCGACTTTATAGATTTATAGTGTATAGTCTCCTGATTGGGATTGTAATCTCTGAGACACTTTTATTGTGACTTTCACACAGTGCAGCTTCCTCTGTGGAATCTCTCCATTTTCTGTCCATCATCTAAACATTATCTCTTCAAGTCCATCCATCAGCACTATGAAATAATGTGAATGGTCTTTAGTGCTGAAATGTCATGCTGGGTGAAGAAAGGAGTGCAACTGAACTCTAAATAAGCTCTGCCTCTAATGCCACCAGATGTAAGGCGGCTATCCTATAAGTAAATGTTTGACTCTTTAAACAGGCCTTGAGGCATGACTAGGATATGAAATAAGCCAGCATCTCATGTGCAAACAGCTGTTTCTGGGTTATTGCCTCTCATCAGTGCAGGGCAGAGAGTACTGGCTTAACTGGGTGAGAGGCCTAGGTCAGGAGTGCTATCTCTCCTAGACACTGGTCCCTTGGAGAGAGAGTACCCCCCAAATGCTGGGTGAATAAATACATTTACCATATGTGGTAGTATGAACCCTGATCAAAATTATAATCACTGGCACACCTTTATGATGACTTTCATACAGTGCTGCTTTCTCTGTGGAGTCTATCTATCTATCTATCTATCTATCTATCTATCTATCTATATTATATCTATCATATCTATCTAGCTATCTACAGTATCTCACAAAAGTCAGTACACCCCTCACATTTTTGTAAACATTTTCTTGTATCTTTTCATGAGACAACACGGAAGATCTGGCCCTTGATACAATGTAAAGCCATTAATTCCTAAACCGCTGGCAACAAAAGTGAACACCCGTAAGTGAAAATAGCCTAATTGTGCCCTTATACCTCTTTTCCCTCCCTGGTGTCATGTGACTTGTTAGTGTTACAAAGTCTCAGGTGTGAATTGGGAGCAGGTGTGTTACATTTGGTGTTATCACTCTAAGGCTACTTTCACATTAGTGTTTTATAATTCGGGTATTGAGTTCCGTCATAGGGGCTCAATACCGGAATAAAACGCTTCAGTTTTGTCCCCATTAATTGTCAATGGGGACAAAACTGAACTGAAGAGAACGGAGCGCTCCTAAAAGCATTCCGTTCCGTCTCAAGACTGGAGAGCAAACTGCAGCATGCTGCGGTTTGCTCTCCGGTCTGGGGCTCCGCACCAAGACGGATCCGGAATGACCCCCAATGCAAGTCAATGGGGATGGATCTATTTGGTGTGACACAATGGTGGACGGATCCGCCCTCCATTGACTTTCAATGGAGTTCATGCCGGATCTGTTTAAGAGATGTTAAAGATAATACAACCGGATCCGTTCATTACGGATCCACATGGTTGTATTATCAGCACGGATTCACCCGCCGGATCCGTGCTGACGCTAGTGTGAAACTAGCCTAACACTCTCTCATACTGGTCACTGGACGTTCAACATGGCTCCTCATGGCAAAGAACCCTCTGAGCATCAGAAAAAAAAGAATTGTTGCTCTACATAAAGATGACCGAGGCTATAAGACGATTCTAACACCCTAACACTGAGCTCCAGCATGGTGGCCAAGACCATACAGCGGTTTAACAAGACAGGTTCTCCTCAGAACAGGCCTCGCCATGGTCAACCAAAGAATGCACGTGTGCAGCATCATATCCAGAGGTTGTATGAGTGCTGCCAGCATCACTGCAGAGGTTACAGGGGTGGGGGGGGTCACCCTGTCAGTGCTCAGACCACACACTGCATCACACTGGTGGTGCATGGCTGTTGTCCCAGAAGGAAGTCTCTTCTAAAGATGATACATAAGAAAGCCCACAAACAGTTTGCTGAAGAAGAGCAGACTAAGTACATGGATTACTGGCACCATGCACTGTGGTCTGATGAGACCAAGATAAACTTATTTGGGTCAGATGGTGTCAAGTGTGTGTGGTGACAACCAGGTGAGGAGTGCAAAGACAAGTGTGTCTTACCTAGTCAGGCATGGTGGTGGGAGTGTCATGAATCAGGGCTGCATGACTGCTGACGGCTGTGGGGAGCTACAGTTCATTGAGGAAAACATGGATGCCAACATGTCCTGTGACATACTGAAGCAGAGCATGATCCCCTCCCTTCAGAAACTGGGCCACAGGGCAGTATTCCAACATAACGACCCCAAACACCTCCAAGACGACCACTGCCTTGCTAAAGAAACTAAGGGTAAAGATGCTGGACTGGCCAAGCATGTCTCCAGACCTAAACCCTATTGAGCCTCTGTGGGACATCCTCAAACAGAAGGTGGAGGAGCACAAGGTCTCTAACATCCACCAGCTCCGTGATGTCATCATGGAGGATGGAAGAGGATTCCAGTGGTAACCTGTGAAGCTCCAGTGACCTCCATGTCCAAGAGAGTTAATACAATGCTGGAAAATAATGGTGACCACACAAAATACTGACACTTTGGGCACAATTTGGCCATTTTCACTTAGGGGTGTACTCACTTTTGTTGCCAGTGGTTTAGACATTAATGGCTGTGTGTTGAGTTATTTTAAGGGCACGCTCAATTTACAATTTTATACAGGCCGTACACCGACTACTTTACATTGTATAAAAGTGTCAGATCCTCAGTGTTGTCCTAGGAAAAGATAGAAGAAAGTATTTACAAAAATGTGAGGGGTGTACTGACTTTTCTGAGATACTGTGTGTATCTATCTACCTATCTATCTATCTATCTATCTCGTATCTATCTCATATCTATCTATCTATCTATCTATCTCGTATCTATCTCATATCTATCTATCCATCCCATATCTATCCATCCCTCTATCATCTATTTATCCCATATCTATCTATCAATCCTATCTATCAATCTATCTATCTATCTATCTATCTATCTATCTATCTATCTATCTATCTAGATGAAGGAAATGTCACTGCTTGAAAAAAGTCCCAGCAAGTGGACTGAAACGTCGCATTCTGGTGAATAAACTACACTGCCTTTGACTACATTTTGGAAGTGCCGTGGAATTACTTTTTGTATCTATCTATCTATCTATCTATCTATCTATCTATCTATCTATCTATCTATCTATCTATCCTATCCCAGCCATTTCAGATATAATGGGACAGTTTGTTCTAGGGTCTAATTTATTAAGGGTAAACTCTAAGGTTTCTATTCTGGGCTGGTTTGATATCTGATTTTACTTTGGGATGTTTATGTGTTCATCTCTGCCTTTTCTCTGTTCTATTTGTGCACGTGTCAGTCTCCACTTTCGTTTTGACATTTTATTCATGAACCAATAATACAGCTGTTGGAGTTGTCCATATAATGTAATCATTCGGGGTGTGAAAATAAGAGAGGAAACATAAAGATATGAATGTATAAAGTATAATAAGTATCCTCTGGAGTGGACAATGCAGACATGCAATGTATTAGTTATTTGTGGTCCAGACATATGGCCTCTAAGGGCATGTGGCTAGAGGCCAGTATTCAGTCCCTGGGCATTGTGCCGTGTGTACATAGTTAGTATACAAGGGAAGTAGTACTGAAAGGGGAATTCCACCCAAAATTGATGTTCTGAAATATTATAAACACCTGTTCAAAAATCACATTTATAAAGTATCCTCCCCACACTGGGCATGCTGTGCAACATTTTTAACCCCCCAAAGTATGAAATTGAATATAATACATTTAGCCCCTTCATTACAGCCTAAAAGGTAGACTGACCCCTTAAACTAAAAGAGACCTGCAAAACTAATTCAGACCCCAACAGTCATGGTGGTCTACAGTTAAAGGGTCATTACCTAATACCCTAAGTGATCTAAGGTGGTGTAAAGTGAACACTTAAAGGGCTTGGTCCACCTGGGACATTGATAGTATATCGCTATGTTAGATAGGTATAGGCTCCACATCTGTAGAACAGGACCCAAAAAGTGAACAGAGAGCAGCATGCACAGCCATCCTCCATTCACCACTATGGATCACTGACTCGGCTATCTTTAAAGCGGTCAGAACTCCATTTTCCTGGTACAGAGCTCCAAATCCCCTGCATAGACAGTTACATGATAAAATACCATCTGTCTGCAGCCACCACTAGGGGGGCTCACTACATACAAGGCTATGGCTTAATACCAACTGTATAAAACATACATATATGAAGCGTCCACTGCGTGGCCTTTATGTGTGGCTGTGGGGCTGCCTGTTTTAAACTTGAAAGTAGCACTTCTTTTCTCACCCTAGGTACAGTACATACAGGGATGCACCTAGCCTTTCTGCTGCCTTAGGTGAAAACCGAAAGGGCGCCCCAACTCCCCAATGCCAATTTCTTAATGTAACACCTTCCCTTCAGCCCATGGCCCTTCAGTTTCCCCTCTCTTGCCCCTACCTGGTGCTAGGTGAGGTGATCGCCTCACCTGGCCTCATTGGTGGTGCGCCCCTGAGTACATACACTAAAACAACAACTATACGTAAAACACAAACAACAACTATACACTCAATGCATTAAAACATACGGATATTTCAAAAACAGTAAATTAATCCAAATGGACCAGAAGATATGATGGAAAAAGAAAGTGCTAAAAAATATTACCATTCTACACTTCTAAAAGAATAATAAATAATGTAAAGTATAAAAAACTATAATGTTCTGAAGATAATTTATACATTATGTAAAAGAATACTTAATTATCATAAAATTCATAGCAATCATTAAAAAATAATAATAAAAAAAGAAGCCGTGGCTAGATAATAGCAGTCCAGCAATTGTGGTTTCTAATGTCACATTTCTTAATTTTAATAATTTTTTCTTAAAACCATCATTTCGTCAGTGAGCTCCTTACGTACCTTGCAAGAAAAAATAATGGCAGCAAATCCAAGGGGACAACAGCAAAACAAAAGGTTCGAAATGGACCAGCAGAGGTAATCACTGTAGTGGCCCTCGGTTGTCGTCTGCCCTTCCACCACCACCACCACTCTGGTTAAGGTTGGTTGACAGACGAGGGTCGGCTGGACACTATGATCTGTCCCCGGTGGGTAATAAGCAGGGTATGGAGAGGGCTGCATGTCTGGAGGTCCAGGGGTGTAGGCAGGAGGTTGGTCCCCTGGTTTGCTGGGGTAGGGCTCCTGGAAGGACGTGTTCTCCATTGTTGTGTGAGGCTCTGAGCTCCTCAGACGAGGTTATGAGACAGTAAAAGTGAACCCATTACTCCTCCTTATCAGCAACCCAGCCCCTCATGCCAGGACCCCACCTTACCTGAAAACATCCCAAATTCATAGTCCCACACGTGACCAATTCACAACGGAAATTAATTTATATTTAACTCTTTATATTCTCATCACTGCTGACGGGTTCACTACAAGTACAAGTGGACATTTTTGGATCACAAAAGTAAATATCATAAATTTGAGATAAATATAGAAGTCATGGGAGGACCAGAGCAGTGATACAAGAGGCGGCTCATGGCGATGAACGTCACAGAAGCACTGACTGCAGGAGAGGTCAGCAGCAGAAGGCACTGCATCAAATAAAGGAACTGTGACTCCTCTCACTGCTGCTCTTCTACTGTAAGGCACCTGTGGCCTTGAAGGTGAAATGACAGATGTAAATACTGCCTCTTATTTATAAGAATAAATTATTATAATGCCCACTCTACTTTCTATGTGCAAAAATATAAAGATGCTACTATACTACTGCCTCTATTTACAAGAATATAACTACCATAATACTGCCTCCTATGTACAAGAATATAACTACTATAATACTGCTCCTATGTACAAGAATATAACTACTATAATACTGCTCCTATGTACAAGAATATAACTACTATAATACTGCTCCTATGTACAAGAATATAACTACTATAATACTGCCTCCTATGTACAAGAATATAACTACTATAATACTGCCTCCTATGTACAAGAATATAACTACTATAATACTGCTCCTATGTACAAGAGTATAGCTACAATAATACTGCTCCTATGTACAAGAATATAACTACTATAATACTGCTCCTATGTACAAGAATATAACTACTATAATACTGCCTCCTATGTACAAGAATATAACTACTATAATACTGCCTCCTATGTACAAGAATATAACTACTATAATACTGCTCCTATGTACAAGAGTATAGCTACAATAATACTGCTCCTATGTACAAGAATATAACTACTATAATACTGCTCCTATGTACAGGAATATAACTACTATAATACTGCTCCTATGTACAAGAATATAACTACTATAATACTGCTCCTATGTACAAGAATATAACTACTATAATACTGCCTCTTATGTACAAGAATATAACTACTATAATACTGCTCCTATGTACAAGAATATAACTACTATAATACTGCTCTTATGTACAAGAATATAACTACTATAACACTGCTCCTATGTACAAGAATATAACTACTATAATACTGCCTCCTATGTACAAGAATATAACTACTATAATACTGCTCCTATGTACAAGAGTATAGCTACAATAATACTGCTCCTATGTACAAGAATATAACTACTATAATACTGCTCCTATGTACAAGAATATAACTACTATAATACTGCTCCTATGTACAAGAATATAACTACTATAATACTGCTCCTATGTACAAGAATATAACTACTATAATACTGCTCCTATGTACAAGATTATAACTACTATAATACTGCTCCTATGTGCAAGAATATAACTACTATAATACTGCCTCCTATGTACAATAATATAACTACTATAATACTGCACCTATGCACAAGAATATAACCACTATAATACTGCTCCTATGTACAAGAATATAACTACTATAATACTGCTCCTATGTACAAGAATATAACTACTATAATACTGCCTCCTATGTACAAGAATATAACTACTATAATACTGCTCCTATGTACAAGAATATAACTACTATAATACTGCTCCTATGTACGAGAAAATAACTACTATAATACTGCTCCTATGTACAAGAATATAACTACTATAATACTGTCTCCTATGTACAAGAATATAACTACTATAATACTGCCCCCTACTGTATGTACAAGAATATAACTACTATGATACCCCTCCTATGTACAAGAATATAACTACTATAATACTGTCTCCTATGTACAAGAATATAACTACTATAATACTGCTCCTATGTACAGGAATATAACTACTATAATACTGCTCCTGTGTACAAGAATATAACTACTATAATACTGCCCCTATGTACAAGTATATAACTACTATAATACTGCTCCTATGTACAAGAATATAACTACTATAATACTGCCTCCTATATACAAGAATAAAACTGCTGTAATACTGTTCCTATGTACAAGAATATAACTACTATAATACTGCTCCTATGTACAAGAATATAACTACTATAATACTGCTCCTATGTACAAGAATATAACTACTATAATACTGCTCCTATGTACAAGAATATAACTACTATAATACTGCCTCCTATATACAAGAATATAACTGCTATAATACTGTTCCTATGTACAAGAATATAACCACTATAATACTGCTCCTATGTACAAGAATATAACTACTATAATACTGCCTCCTATGTACAAGAATATAACTACTATAATACTGCTCCTATGTACAAGAATATAACTACTATAATACTGCCTCCTATATACAAGAATATAACTACTATAATACTGCTCCTATGTACAAGAATATAACTACTATAATACTGCTCCTATGTACAAGAATATAACCACTATAATACTGCTCCTATGTACAAGTATATAACTACTATAATACTGCTCCTATGTACAAGAATATAACCACTATAATACTGCTCCTATGTACAAGTATATAACTACTATAATACTGCTCCTATGTACAAGAATATAACTGCTATAATACTGTTCCTATGTACAAGAATATATCTACTATAATGCTGCCTCTTATGTACAAGAATAATGTTTGTCAGAACAAAAATGCCCCCATTATAATTGTATGCCAGTGCAAAATATGTCCCTGTATGATGCGTGTCAGTGTAAGAAGTTCCTGCTCATAATGTGTGCCTGTTAAAAAAGCCCCTTATAGTATATTCCAATTCAAAAAACTCCTCTGTCTGTGTGTCGGTACAAAAAATACCCCTTTTAGCGCCCTTAGTAGAGCCAGTGTCTCCATAGTGTCCCCTCATAATGTGTGCCAGTATGAAATGGTCCTGTTTAGTGCCAGTAGTAGAAACAATGCCACATAGTGCTCCCCTCCCCTTTTCCCATGTAATATACTGTAGTACCAACAGATGGCATCTGAGTTGCACTGGGAATGGAGCTAACCACTCCATTCTCCCCTTCTTGATAGGAGTGGGCTGGTGCAACTTCCTGGCAGAGGGGAGAGCTAACTAGGCTAGTGAGGAGATGGAGCAGTTCCGTCCGCTATCACTATTTAGGGCCTTAGGACTTGAAATCCAGCTCATTTGTGAGGAACAGCACTCCATGGGGATAGGAAGGCCTAATGGCCACAGAATCCATCTAAGCTACATCATACCAGACAGCAGAGTGATCAGCTGCAATCAGCTTTTACGGACACTGCTGTAAGGTGAGGGATAACAAGTTAAGACACCTGTCACCACAAAACAATTCTGTACGAGGTGAGGAAGAACAAGTTAAGACCATCTCCTCAGGGCAGCATAGTCAAATCTGAAAGCCTGCATTAAGTAGTGGACACCTACAGTCACAGATGCCAGCTTTATAGCCGTAGTAAAGAGGAATCAGAAAAGAGAGAAGAAACACAGACCACAGTGATTGGACCACCACTGATCAGACTCTTATCCCGTGTCCTGTAGATAAGCTGTTCATATAGGACCACCCCTTTTGAGGCTACCTGCCCACATTACAGATCTCATAAGGTTTTTCCATGTGGATTCTTGTGTAGAATAAATGCAGTGTAATTTACTACCGTCAAAGTGTACTGCTAGAAAACCCATGGATTTGGTGTGGAAATGTAGAGAAATCCACACAAAAATCTGTGCCTCAGGTTCAGGCTAACTGGTTCTGTCCCTCTCCACTGTAGTCTGGTTGTTGGTCTATTTCCGCCTCCCTCCTTGGTGGAAGTGAAGAATAAAATCTTTTACTGTATATGGTAAGAAGAATAACTGTTTTATCTCGTTTTATTTACTACCCTAGACGTGGCCTTTGACAGATGTGATGACTATCTTCTTCTTTTTTAATCCTTTTATTTTATTACACAATAAAAAAGTGAGAACAACAAATGTCCATACATGATAACCAAATAAATATACAGATATACATACATCTCCAAATTCATCCCACCCACCACCCCAATACCAACCGGGGGGGGGGGTGGAATGAAAATTAGGGTAGAATACAGTGGAGACTTGAGTTCGATATTTCGGATGAAGAATGGCTTCGAGCCTGCCGGAGCATCCCCAGAATGTCACTGAATTCTGGACACCGGTTGATTCAGTTTAACTTAATGCATAGATTATATTATACACCTAAAATGTTACACAAAATCAAATTGAAAGATTCCTCGGCTTGTGTGAAATGTGGAGGGTTGGATGCTGACTTTATACATGTGGTGTGGAATTGCACACAAGTTAGGGAATATTGGGAAAAAGTGGAAAAGTTAATTTTTTGTAGATTGAAAATTAAGATGGACCTAACATTGAACAATGCGATCCTTAACATTTTCTCCCCTGTGATAACAGCTAAAATTTCGAAGCATTCCCTTACTTGTATATATCGAATTATAATGCTGGCAAGAGTTATTCTGGTTAGACACTGGGGAAGTAGTATAACGCCTACCGTTATGGAATTGGTTCGATTAGCTATTAAAATTAAGAACTATAGTGTATTTTGCGAATATGAATGTGTTGTATAAATGGAAAGAGATATGGGGTGGCTGGGAAGAAGTGGATTGGGGAGAATGATTATATTAAGGGACTATCTTCTTAGTTTTTCATATCACCCACCTTTTATGGAGCACTGCCCAGCTCCAACCCAACCCCACTTAGCATCTGCCAAGGCTTTTGAGGGAATGCTGGTCAGCACCAAAATTTCTTCCAGACAAGTCCTTCATAAATCAAGAAAATCCTACACTGTGCCATCTGACCTAAGAATTTCTACAGAAAGGGGCTCATCGGGTACCTCATCCTCAGAGATTCAAAGGAGTGTACTCTAGAATATACAGTATTTTGTTCCGAAACCTGAGAACAAATGGCGGTTGATTATCCATCTAACCTACTTCAAAAAAATCATAATGGAGACCATCTGCTCAGCTCTGACAGGTCTTCGAAGAATTATACTTTGGTCTCTATAGACAGCACCTATGCTTATCTTCACATATCCACTCTGGAGAAAAATTTTAATGTTTGGGCAATTAGGACTACTTTCATTTTCAGTTCAGATGCCTTCCCTTGGTAGTTGTCCTCACAGCAGCACTCCATCTCAAATAGAGATGAGCGAAGCGATTTGTCGATTCGTCGATTCGTATTGAATCTTGGAAATTTTTAGCTGCTAAGCGAATCCAAATATTAGGTGATTCGCTTCGGCTTTGTACACATAGTTTATAACATAGTAACATAGTTTATAAGGCCGAAAAAAGACATCTGTCCATCCAGTTCGGCCTGTTTTCCTATAAGTTGATCCAGAGGAAGGCAAAAAACCCTGTGAGGTAGAAGCCAATTTTCCCCACTTTAGGGAAACAAATTCCTTCCCGACGCCAATCAGGCATCAGAATAACTCCCTGGATCAACGACCCCTCTCTAGTAACTATAACCTGTAATATTATTACCTCCAGAAATACATCCAGGCCCTTCTTGAACTCTTTTAGTGAACTTACCATCACCACCTCCTCGGGCAGAGAGTTCCATAGTCTCACTGCTCTTACCGTAAAGAATCCTCTTCTATGTTTGTGTACAAACCTTCTTTCCTCCAGACACAGAGGATGTCCCCTCGTCACAGTCACAGTCCTAGGGATAAATAGATGATGGGAGAGATCTCTGTACTGACCTATTTATACATAGTTATTAGATCTCCCCTCAGTCGTCTTTTTTCTAAAGTGAATAACCCTAATTTTGATAATCTTTCTGGGTACTGTAGTCCACCCATTCCAGTTATTACTTTAGTTGCCCTCCTCTGAACCCTCTCCAGCTCTGCTATGTCTGCCTTGTTCACAGGAGCCCAGAACTGTACACAGTACTCCATGTGTGGTCTGACTAGTGATTTGTAAAGTGGCAGGACTATGTTCTCATCACGGGCATCTATGCCCCTTTTGATGTAACCCATTATCTTATTGGCCTTGGCAGCAGCTGTCTGACACCGGTTTCTGCAGCTTAGTTTGCTGTTCACTAAAATTCCTAGGTCCTTTTCCATGTCAGAGTTACCCAATATTTTACCATTTAGTATGTACTGGTGACTTGCATTATTCCTTCCCATATGCATAACCTTACATTTGTCAGTGTTAAACCTCATCTGCCACTTCTCTGCCCAAGCCTCCAGTCTATCCAGATCCATCTGTAGCAGTGTACTGTCCTCTTCTGTGTTAATTACTTTACACAGTTTAGTGTCATCTGCAAAAATTTATATTTTACTGTGTAAGCCTTCTACAAGATCATTAGTAAATATATTGAAGAGACTAAGGCCCAATACTGACCCCTGTGGTACCCCACTAGTGACAGTGACCCAATCTGAGTATGTACCATTAATAACCACCCTCTGTTTTCTATCACTGAGCCAGTTACTTACCCACATACAGACATTTTCTCCCAGGCCAAGCATTCTCATTTTATATACTAACCTTTTATGTGGTACCGTGTCAAATGGTTTGGAGAAGTCCAGGTATACGACAACCATTGATTTGCCGTGGTCCAGTCTAGAACTTACCTCCTCATAGAAACTGATTAAATTGGTTTGACATGACCTATCCCTCATGAAGCCATGCTGATTTGCTTATTTTCATTGAGGTACTCCAAGATAGCATCTCTTAGAAAACCCTCAAACAGTTTACCCACGACAGATGTTAAACTTACCAGCCTATAGTTCCCGGGCTCTGTTTTTGGACCCTTTTTGAATATTGGCACCACATTTGCTATGCGCCAATCCTGTGGAACACTCCCTGTAAGTATACAGTCCTTAAATATCTGAAATAAGGGTCTGGCGATGACATTACTTAATTCTCTTAGGATACGGGGGTGTATGCTGTCTGGTCCTGGCAATTTGTCTATTTTAATCTTTTTAAGGCGCAGCTCTACTTCTTCCTGGGTCAGACAGGGCATGTGGGGAATTTACTTTTATATCCTGCATTTCATCTGTCAGTTTATTTTCCTCAGTGAATACAGTAGAGAAAAAGATATTTAGTAGCTTTGCTTTCTCCTCATCGCTCTCTGCAACTCCCCCCTCATTACTCTGTAAGGGGCCGACACCTTCAGGTTTATACTTTTTACCATTTATATAATTAAAGAACATTTTAGGGTTAGTTTTACTCGCTTTGGCGATTAATCTCTCGGTCTCTAGTTTGGCTGTTTTTATTTGTCTTTTACATATTCTATTTTTTTCCTTATAGTTTTTCAATGCTTCCTCGCTCCCCTCCTATTTTAGTGATTTAAATGCTTTCTGTTTGTCATTTATTGCTTTCTTTACAGCTCTATTTATCCACATTGGTTTTTTTCTTGTTCCTTAACCTTTTATTCCTATACGGTATGTACCTCTCACAATTAGATATTAGGATGCTTTTAAAAATCTCCCATTTTGTGGCTGTATTTTTATTTTTGAGGACTTTGTCCCAGTTAGTTAGGCCTATGGCCTCTCTTAGTTGGCTAAATTTTGCTTTTTTGAAGTTTGGTATTTTAGTTCCTCCCTGAAGAAACGCTCTTTTGAATGACAATTTGAAGGTTATTATATTATGGTCACTATTTCCTAGGTGTCCCCCGATCTGCACATCTGATGTTCTGTCAGGTCTATTGGTTAATACTAAGTCCAGTATGGCCGTTCCTGTAGTCGGGTCCTGAACCAGTTGGGAAAGGTAATTGTCTTTGATTACTTCCAAGAACCTGTTTCCTTTATTAGACATACAGGTTTCAGTTTCCCAGTCTATATCTGGGTAGTTGAAATCCCCCATAATAACGGCCTCATTATAATTTGCCGCCTCGTCTATTTAGTTTAGAAGTAAATTTTCTATGGACTCTGGTATATTGGGTGGTTATAATAAACTCCTATTAGTATTTTATTATTGTTTTTGGCTCCATTTATTTCTACCCACAGTGACTCCACATCTTTATGTCCCTCACTTATATCTTCCCGCATTGTGGGCTTTAGACAGGACTTTGCATAAAGGCAGACCCCTCCCCCTCTTTCTGTATATTTTTTACCCCCCTTTTTAAATTACTATTACCTGTGAAGTGAATATCCGGGGTTTTTGGGTTACTTTGGTTGATGTTTTGCCCAATATTCTCCCTACATTCCTCACTAATCCCAACCCCCACTAACCCCCCACTCTCCCCTCCTATGACCCACTCTCTATCTACACTATCTACCCCCTTATTAGTATTACCCCCCCCCTCCCCCCCAGATCCTAGTTTAAAAGCTCCTCCAGCCTTCTAACCATTTTTTCCCCCAGGGCAGTTGCACCCTCCCCATTAAGGTGCAGCCCGTCCCTACTGTAGAGTCTGTAGCCGACAGAGAAGTCGGCCCAGTTCTCCATGAACCCAAACCCTTCCTTCCTGCACCAGCCTCTGAGCCGCTTATTTAACTCCCTAAGCTCCCGTTGTCTCTCTAGTGACGCTCGTGGCACTGGTAGTATTTCTGAAAACACTACCTTCTACATACTTGTCCTATAAATTGTACGCTATTGCTACGTATAAGTTACTCTATACGCTGTTGCGTATGAATTCAATTCATTAGCGAACTTTTACTGTTAGTTCCTTTATCATGCGCAAAAGCCCGGGAAGAAGGCGGTCACCTGACCTCGTGGGCAGGGCTTGCTCTGATTGGCTCAGGCTCAGTAAGCCAGTGATGCATCACTTCTGCTGCGACTGCTGAGATGAGCAGAAGCACTGTGTGTGAAGTTCTGAGACTCTGAGACCTGTTTTGTGAAAACTGGGGTGTAATTGCTCTGGGAATCCATATTACACATCAGGGATACTGCAGGGCAAGTGCAGGGCGAGTTCAGGGCTAGTAATTAATCAGGCAGGGAGAGAGAGACAGGGAGAGATAGGGAGAGACAGGGAGATACAGGGACAAAGACCAGCTGACCAGTGAATTGAAAAATGTCTGGATTGGATAAGCAAAAGGGGTCCAGTTCCAGCCAGACCTCGAGCTCTAAAAAAAAGGAGAAGGTGGCACAGGGCAGCAGTTCCAAAGAACCTGTAGCCGGAGCATCTACTTGTAGTATTCGCAATACTCACCCTGCTGTATCTCTGTGTGGATCTCATTAAGCCGCTCTGGGCACTTGAACTTCAGATCGGACCATTTCCGCTGGATCTGGCCCGGGGTCCGCACAGTGTCGAAACAATGGCGCAAGCCTCGGATCACCTGCTGGATCACCTCCTTTTTATGCTGGTTCGGGTAGCGGTGTGTGCCATCGTAATCCTGCCGGTCCATCAGCCGGATCATGTATTTAAGCTCTGCAGAGCTAAATGCTTATGATCACCTGGATGCCATTTGTAAAACTTCGCTGTACCTCTGAGGAGTGCACGCTGCAGCCTCTCAACTCGTGCGTGCGTGCCTGCGTATTACGTAATTGCTAGACAATAGACAATAGTACGCTGAGGATTCGTACGCAATTTGTATGCTCATTTGTACGTGTTCAAAGAGGTTGCGTACCTTTTTTACCTCAACGTTCGTTATTAGTGCGCAAATGTTCGTTAAAAGCCATATAATTACGTATATTTTGTACGCAATTCAACGAATCTATTTGTCGAATATACGAATCTTAGGAAAAGTTCGGCGAATGTTCGACAAATAAAATTTTGCATGATTCGCTCATCTCTACCCACCAGCACCCTCACACTGATGAGCAGCCTAGTGTCACAAGGAGGGAAAGTTTTGGAAGATGGTAAAGGAGTACGTAGCTGACCTTGTCAACATCCTAAGCGATCCCTCTGTGCCATATAATTATTGGGTGTCTAAGCTGAACACGTGGCATGAACTGGCGCTCTATGCCTTGGAGGTGCTGGCCTGCCCTGCCGCCAGCATTTTGTCTGAGCAGGTATTTAGTGCCGCTGGGGGCATAATTACTGATAAGCACATCCGCCTGTCAACTGACAATGCTGGCAGGTTGACGCTTATCAAAATGAACAATGCCTGGATTGCCCCTGACTTCTCTACTCCACCAGAGGAAAGCGGCTTAACATGAAGGAACCTTAAATGTGGCTTTTAAGGTGTATTGAATACACTTATTCCCATGTACCCCTTACTCTTCTCGTCCTCTTCCTCCTCATCCTCCATCATATCAAACTGCTTATTAGGCTGCCCTCTAAGTTCACCACAGGCCCTGCACCATATTTTTTGGCGGTCAGCTCACCAGCTGTCCCTGCACCATAAATTTTTAGATGGTTAGCTCACCAGAAGGCCATCACCCATAATGTTTTAGACGGTCAGCTCACCAGCAGGCCCTCAACTATAATTTTTTTTTTACGGTCTACTCAGCAGCATGTCACCCAGAATTTTTTAGACGCTCAGCTCAGCAGCATGTCACCCATAATTTTTTATATGGTCAGCTAAGCAGCAGGTCACCCATAATGTTTAAGACGGTCAGCTCACCAGCAGGCCCTCAACCATAGTTTTTTTATACGGTCAGCACAGCAGCGAGTCACCCATCATTTTTTTTGAGTGTCAGCAGCAGGCCATCAATCATAATTTTTCAAGGGTGTGTCTGATGCCCTCCTTTATGTGTAATAAAGGGTGTATTGGAGTGCCTGTTCCTTATAATTTTTGGCAGTCCTTTCACTTTGTGCATAGGCTTTAGTGTAGTCCCACGTCATGAACAATTGTACCGCAATGTGAATGAGACCTTCATTTATGTGATATACCGGTTGTATCGGAGTGCCTCTTTCTTGTAATTTTTGGCAGCACTTGCGCTTTGACTACAAGTAAATATGTTTCCTAAAAATATTCCTCTAAAATCTGTTATCTTCTGTTTTTGGGGGTATTATTGTCATTCCGTAAAAATAGCGTACTACTCGGACATCATCGTTAATAGCAGCGACTTCTGTGTCCAAGATGCATCCAGACATCCTCCCCATGCTGTTCCCAAACCATTTAATTGGTGTTTCCACCATTTTCTCATGTTTCCCTATAAACCAGACACCCTCCCCTCTGCAGAGCAGGGGGTGCCTGGTGTTCTCCCATTGACTTCCATTATACTCGGTGCTCGGCCGAGCACTCGAGCACCACCTAGTGTTTAGCCAGAGCACCCGAGCATTGCGGTGCTCGATCATCACTACTCAGATCCCAATGTGAATGACCCCCAGTCAGACCTCAGATAAGAGCCACAATATAAATAAGACACCCCCCTCCCCATTCAGAACTCAGGTAAGACTCCCATGCCTCAGATCAACTTACAGTACCTCTCCGGCTGCAGAAGCAGCAGGTTCCCAGGATCCAGCTTTCTACCGTCTACCTGCTTCGTCTGTGCCTTGACCCGACATGCACAGAGTGAGGTCAGAGAGTGTCCGCATGCTGTGCGCAATCACTGCAGCCGACAACAGAGGGCCAGGAATCGGTGAGCACAGTGCCTAGGGAGCGTTACATTCACCGCTTCCTGGTCCTGAGGTACTAATGAGAGCTTCCATAATGGAAGTGCTCATTAATATTTGCCCCATAAGACGCAGTGACATTTTCCCCTCACTTTGGGGGGAAAAAGTTCATCTTATGGGGCAAAAAATATGGTATATATTCTTGCAAAATTCCAGCTCTGCCATTACCACCTTCCTCTTGACCCTTCCAGATCTTGGTCTGATCACCCTAAGAAGTTCCCCAGTCTTTATTAGGTAACATTACATTTCCTATAATAATCAATAAAGAGGCTCAGACACATTTTTTGCTACCTCATTTATTGATGTATTTATTAACAGGCCAGTGGTTTTGAAATGGCCCTGATGATGGTGAACCCCCAACTCGTCCTTCAACACTCAGGAGAGGAAAAACCCCCTAGTGGAGGAAACCTCCAGGGAACCATGGCTGAAGGACTGCCCTTCCCCTGGGCAAGGGGGTAAAAACCATCATTTGAAATGAGGTAGCTAAGTCAAGTCCGGGTAATTTGTCTCATCCAGTCTTCGGAAATTCTGCTAGATGTTGAATCCAGAAAATCCGGTAAATGTCAAATCCGGTATTGGGAAAGTCCGGTGAAGTGTCTCATCCAGTAATGAGGGCAGAGACCAAGCCTGGAATCTGCCTCTATACAGAAGATCATTGTCCAGCGCTGTCATGATGGTTTCAGTTGTCTTGGTGCTCAACCCCTTGGATTTTATTGGGGGTTTTCAGGGTCCTGGGTCTTTTCTCTCAGGCCAATGGAGACACCTTCTCTGGACAACGTTAAAGACAAACGCTGAGGAAAAAAGAAGAAAGACCATTAATCATAAAACAGCTCTGTATAATATATTACTACTCTGAAATGTTTCTGGAGCACATGAGACCTTCACACGGCATCTACTCACCTGGAAATCTGTATAGTTCATTAGTGGATACATTATCAGGCCAACAAATCCAGTCCACTCGGCCGCCATGCCTGTTCTAGTGTAGATCTGCAGAAGACAGAGGATTAGTGCCCGGCGGTACTCACCAGCGGCTATGGTATGGAGTGTGGTGGGAGGAGGACATGTCCACCAAGAGCTTCTATAATAATATCACATAGACACGTGGATTACAGAAGATGGTGAAAAGTGATATGAACTCACCTCTCTGCATCGACCGGTACATAGTTGGAAGAAGTCGATGGTCATACACACAGAAACTGGAAGGATATGTTAAGGAGAAGTAATAGAATTCTATTATTATGATGTGTCCTATCCTGTCATGTCTGCTCTGTGCTACAGTGAGGTCAGAGGGAGCCCATAATCTCCTAGTTGCCATAGTCTAAAATTTGCCAGAATTGTCTTGAATTTCCAGACACTACGATGGCAAATTCAGGTTGTCCCAGGCCTCAAATAGATGGCTTAGGTAACCTCCACCTATATATGGGAGTTGCTTGAATGTCCTAAATTCACCCACAGCGGTGTTGGTAAGTGTGTTAGGTCCAGGTTATCCAGCAAACAACATGGCACTGTACCAGTCAGCTATAAAAGGATACAGGTCAGCAGGGTCACCATGGTCACCAAGGTTAATGCCAATCTAATGTGACATATGCAACGACTGCTGAAGGACTTCTTATACAGGCATACAGCTTGACCTAGATTGTAAACGGCAAAAAAGAAGAATGCCGGTCCTGCGCCGATCCTGTGGACTGTAGGATTTATCCTCATCTAGAACGAAAGCAGAGAAATGAAAGTCATCAATATGGACGTCCTGAAGATCTGAGAATACAGAACAACAGAGGCTATAGGTTGTGTAATTATAAGGGGGCAGTATTATATAAGAATAGTCACCGGGGGGCGTCATTGTAAGGTACGCTCTGTTGGGTTTTATGGAAATCTAATGAGCAATATACAGTATATACCACTGAGCACCAAACAATGTATTTTCTGTGGATCAAAGACTAAAACTCTGGATATACTTACATATATAGACATTAATTGGCTCCATTCCATATCCCCTCTATATTACTAGTCCTTAGACCGCTGTATAGAAACTTACCGAACATATGGCGGTCACAATGGTCCCAATGCAGCCAATCCATGCAAAGGCATAGAGGATTCTCTGGCAGATGATATGTCGCCTCTCTGATTGTTCAGACCGGATGATCATGAACCGGTACATGATGGAAGCGGTGCCAGCTCCTGAAATAGACAACACATGGGATCAGCCAGAGACCTCCATAGACACTTGTAATATCCTCCAGGACTCAGTGATGATTATAATCTCCAGTGATGGCCGCCGCTCAGCAGTGAATAGTGATTAAGGAGATAACATCATCACTGAGCGCTGGAGCCGCTGATCTCCTCATGATGTTTTCTCTGTATAGGAACCTAAATCCACTTACCTAGAATGGCAGATATTATGAAGACCACTGTAAAGACCACCGATTCGGGGAACATTGCGCCCGTGTCACTGAGAAAGAAAGCAAAATATTGGGAGTTATTAGGACAGAAACGGTAGAATTGTCTCATGTCTTCTAATAGCAGAGGAGACTTTATTTCCTTCCATTGTAATCATCTTCTATAATATGATCTAATGTCCAGACACCGTCCAGTGCATGAAACCTCAGTCTTGATAAAATCCCCCCAATGTGATGTTTTCTGTGCTAACAATTATGAGATGGAGCTTATTAATAATCCACTAATAATAATAAAAATTCCAGGAATAAACTGATAATAATACGGTAATAACAGTAATGATACTACAGAGGAATCCCGCCCCGTCCCCTCTTACCTGATGTAAGGATATTTTCTATGGCCTGGGATGACAGTCAAGGCAATGAGGGCACAGAGGCCCAATAGCGTCCATATGACCCAGAGGAAAGGCAAGAATGCCAAACCCCGGATCTCCATGGCGCAAAGTAAGTGATTCGCTATGCGAAAACAAGGATTTGCTTAGCAAAAGCACAAGCCTATTTGTCGCTCTCTATATCCAGAGATATTCTGACCAAGGTAATGTCAAGCAGTGGTTTTTCTCAGAACTCGGTGATGTCACTAGCTTCTGTGACATCACGCCTGCCGCAATCTGATTGGTCCTCGCAAGATTCTTTAATTTCATTGGTTCTTCCCTCATTGTGACATCATCACACATACTTGAATCTGATTGGCCCTTAGTAGCTTCTGTGATGTCATCGGTGCTCCCATCTCCACTCATGCCTGGATCTGATTGGTCCTCAGTATTTTCAATTGTTATACATATATTTCTGGGATGTAGTTGGCTTTTCAAGTCTTCTGAATTTTAAAAAATCCTTATACATGTGCCACCAAATCACAAGAGAATGAGTAAAGCTGGGTGGTGGACCCTGCTTTCATATCAACCCCTCTGCTCTATACAAGGAATGGAGGCACCATGAAAGGTGTCTCTATTCTGCTGATGGAGCCAGGAGGGAAGATGTCACCTCTCACTGCTCTTCTCTCCTATCCAAATTATTCCTGCTTGTGATTGAGGTTATAGATATTTTTTCCAATGTCGATAAATCTGAAACTTTTGCAATTTGTCCTGCACAAATCGCTCAAAATGGAGTCCAACACTTTACAGGTTGTAGGACAGAGAAGAAGACATCTGTCCCCCAGTTTGAGTCTCATAGGCACACTGGCAGTGTAGTACTGACAGTTTCAATGCAGTACAATACAGCATCACTATGCAACCCCGCAAAAGTTGAAGTCCATCGTGAGACAGTAAGAAGTTAAAAAAAAGTAAAAAACTGTTTTATAAAAAAAATAAATCTAGTAGTAAAAAGCCATTTCTCCACATCATTTCATTTATAAATTAAAAAAATAAATAAAATTGACCTATTAGGTATCATCACATCCATAATCTGAACCGCTATTTTTTGGTCACCGTCATGTGTACCCCAAAATGATACTAAATGAAAACGTCAGCTCCTCCCAAAGAAAACGAGCCATCACACAAGTATATGCAAATGGTAACAGAAAAATCTGATTTTTTTCAAAAATGCTTTTATTGTGTAAAACAAAAAACAAAAAGAAAAACAAAATAAACATATTTGGTATCACAGCTTCCGTAATGACCTGTTCTCTTAAAAAAATATCACACGATCTATTCCATCAGGTGAGCGCCATATAAAAGATTTTCCATTTTTGGTCACTTCGCCTCCTCCTCCTCCCCAATGATGTTGGCTGCTCATGCTGCAGAGAATAAGCCCTCAAAGCTCCTTTGAGAGAAAAAAAAACAAAAAACAAAGCAAAAAAAAAAACGTTTGTCAGAAAATGAAGCGATTTGTGTGAAATGGAACAAGCTGGGCACAACCTATTGGGAAAATAAATGGTATATCTGTCAAAAACCTGCAATTTTCACTTTAAATAGTTTGCTGCTCATTCATTTCTGCAAAATATTTGTGACATCAAAATGCTCACCCTAACTCCTAATAATTACTTTGAAGGGTGTAGTTTTCAAAATGGGATCATTGCTTGGGGGTTGCATTTATTATTTCACCCCAGACCCTCTCCATTTGTCAGCTCAAGCAGTGTCAATGACCACATGAGGCCTACAAATTTGCATGCTGCTCCTTTATTCCTGAGCCCTCTCATATATTCAGGTAAAAGAATAGGTCAATTTGTAGAGTTTTTCTAAAACCAGAAAGCACAGCATAATTAGAGTCCTGACTTTTCACACTGGCACATGATGGACGCAAGATATTGGGCACCTAATTTTCTCTTTGTACCATTTGTTTTGCAAAAGGCATGTAGGGTCGAAATGCTCTACTTGTAGTTTCCAAAATGGGGTCACATGTTAGGTGTTTCCACTGTAGGGGTACCTCAGGGTCTCTTCAAATAATACAGGGCGCAAAAAACCAGTCCAACAAAATCTGCCCTCCAAAAACCATATAGCGCTCCTTCCCTGCTGAGTCCTGAGGTGTTTTCAAACAGCCGTTTAGGACCATACTGTATATGGGGTGTTTCTGTAACCTGCCGAATCGGGTAATAAATATTGAGGTTTGTGTTGCTATTAACCCAGGAAAAATGGATAAAAAAGGAAAATCTACAAAAAAAAAGCGAATTTTTTAAATTTTACCTCCAATTTGCTTTAAAGGTTTTGTCCAAGTTATATTTATTTAGTTATCCTCAGGATAGGTCATCAATATCAGATTGGCGGGGGTCTGACAGCCGACACCCCCGCCGACCAGCTGTTTGAAGAGGAGGCACTGCCAGCGCTGCCTCCTCTTCATTGTTTACATGCTCACTGTAACATCCTCAGCGGTGTTCCGGTGTAATTACACCCAACCGCCCCATTCATTTCAGTGGGGCAGATTGCTCCTATACAAGGGTATGGGAACGAGCATTCCCATTGAAATGAATGGGACGGTTAGCTGTAATTACACCTGCTTACCACTGCATTTGTAACAACGAGCAGGTAAACAATGAAGAGGAGGCAGCGCTGGCATGGCTGGCAGCAGCTGATCGGCTGGGGTGCCGCTTGTCAGACCCAGACCATCTGATATTGATGTCCTACCCTGAGGATAGAATTAGATTTTTAAAAATTGATTTTGATATTCTAAACCTTTTAACTGCCTAATAAAAAATTGTGATTTTTTTATTAATAAAGGTAAAACATATTGACTCAAATTTACCACTAACATGAAGTACAATGTGTCACGAGAAAATGTTCTCAGAAAGGCTTGCATAATTAAAAGCATTCCATAGATATTATCACCTACGGTGATACATGTCAGATTTGCAGAATTTGGCTCTGTCCTTAAAGGGGTTTTCTGTGTTCAGAGCTGAACCTGGACATATCCCTGTTTTCATCCAGACAGCCCCTCTGACATGAGCTTTAGAGCATTTCATGCTCCGATGCTCTCCTTTGCCCTACCCTGAAGTGTTCTTTTTTTGGAGAAGCAGTGATGTATCAGGCTCTATATGGGTAAATCTGTGAGTCCAGTGACATCACTGGCACTAATGGGCGGGCTTTATCGCTGCCCTAGCCTGTAAAATAGCTAGGGCAATGCTTAAGCCCGCCCAACAGTGTTGGTGACATCACCGACAAAACTGCTAGGTGGAAGCCTCCACCTAGAAGTGGACAAATATAAACAAAACAGCCCTTGCCCTGCGAGATCCAGAAATGCTTCAATGCTTATGTCAGAGGGAGCAGAGGGTTGAAAACGGGGATATATCTGCGTTGAGTTCTGAACCCGGACAACCCCTTTTGGGGACAATTTTTTATTATTATTGCATTTTACTTATTTTGAGCTACAAATTATTTTTTTCAATTGGTCTGTTTTGAAAATGTTTAACCACTTTCTTGGTGCAGCCTTGTATTTCTCTAGTAGCAGGATCTGAATTTTCACTGCGTTGCGTCAGACTGCTCAGCTGATGGCTCTTTGTCTCATTGATTATTGCTCAATTCATATCTTACTGATAAGAATATGGCTTCAAGTTCCTGCAACCATGACCCCAGAATCTAAAAAAATCCAGCCTGCAATCTCATACAGTTCAGTGCCTGCAGTACTACACAGCAGTGTTGGTCGTGTGATAGACGTTGTGGCAAAGATCGCCATGTAGCCCCAACCTCAAGGATAAGCTTCACCTTAGAACCTCTTCAGATTTATGTTGGACATATTAGTGATTTGCATTATTATCATATCCCTACTACATGGCTCTTGCACGCAGTTTAGCGACTTTCACAGCTATACAGGTCTATATGACATAAATCCTCAAGTGTGTTGTATCTATTGAAAAAAATCATACTCTCCTGCTCCTCACCATCTTCCATGACTGGGCTCAGTGGTGGCGTGTCTGTGGCATGCCATTGCTGGGTCATATGCTGCTTGGAGACGCATCACCACTACTCAGGCAGTCTTTGGCTGCAGAAGTTTACAGGTCAGGACCCAAATGACTGCTGACCAGAGCAGAGATCAACAATGAGCAGATGAATATAATTTTTTTCAATAGATACCATATGCTGCTGTGGACCATAAAATAAAAAAGTGAAGTCATCTAAAATAAAATAACTTGCTTATGTCCCGGTCTCTACTCTACAGGAAGGGATGGACTGGTCTTACTGTTGTGTCAGATGGTCCTCCACTGAGCCTAGGCTGTAGCACAATAATGGCCTCCAGTCACTTACCACTAGGGTCTATGATTCACAATAGCCTCCAGTCACTTACCACTAGGGTCCATGATTCACAAAGGCCTCCAGTCACTTACCACTAGGGTCCAGGATTCAAAAAGGCCTCCAGTCACTTACCACTAGAGTCCAGGATTCACAAACGCCTCCGGTCACTTACCACTAGGGTCCAGGATTCACAAAGGCCTCCAGTCACTTACCACTAGGGACCAGGATTCACAATGGCCCCAGTCACTTACCACTAGGGACCAGGATTCACAATGGCCTCCAGTCACTTACCACTAGGGACCAGGATTCCCAATGGCCTTCAGTCACTTACCACTAGGGTCCAGGATTCATAATGGACCCAGTTACTTATCCCTAGGGTCCAGGATTCACAATAACCTCCAGTCACTTACCACTAGGGTCCATGATTCACAAAGGCCTCCAGACACTTACCATTAGGGTCTTTGATTCACAATGGCCTCCAGTCACTTACCACTAGGGTCCAGGATTCACAAAGGCCTCCAGTCACTTACCACTAGGGTCCAGGATTCACAAAGGCCTCCGGTCACTTACCACTAGGGTCCATGATTCACAAAGGCCTCCAGACACTTACCACTAGGGTCCAGGATTCACAAAGGCCTCCAGTCACTTACCACTAGGGTCCAGGATTCACAAAGGCCTCCGGTCACTTACCACTAGGGTCCATGATTCACAAAGGCCTCCAGTCACTTACCACTAGGGTCCAGGATTCACAATAACCTCTAGTCACTTACCACTAGGGTCCAGGATTCACAATGGCCCCAGTCACTTACCACTAGGGTCCAGGATTCACAAAGGCCTCCTGTCACTTACCACTAGGGTCCATGATTCACAAAGGCCTCCAGTCACTTACCACTAGGGTCCAGGATTCACAAAGGCCTCCAGTCACTTACCACTAGGGTCCAGGATTCACAAAGGCCTCCAGTCACTTACCACTAGGGTCCAGGATTCACAATGGCCCCAATCACTTACCACTAGGGTCCAGGATTCACAATAGCCTCCAGTCACTTACCACTAGGGTCCAGGATTCACAAAGGCCTCCAGTCATTTACCACTAGGGTCTGTGATTAACAATAGCCTCCAGTCACTTACCACTAGGGTCTATGATTCACAATGGCCCCAGTTACTTATCCCTAGGGTCCAGGATTCACAATGGCCTCCAGTCACTTACCACTAGGGTCTGTGATTAACAAATAGACTATTAGATGTTATTGATGTTGTGTCCCATTTGTGGAATGATCACAACGAAGATTACAATGAAGCGTGTACATGATAATTGTACTGTGGAGATGGAGACTGGGCCCTTGGTATCAAGATATTGCCCAAACCCCTGAAGACGCCCGTGTAGAGGGTGAAACATGTTGGGAGGCAGTAAACAGTTTTTAGGCAGCAGACTCTACAGGCTAGCGATGTAGATTAGGTATGAGGCCAAACAGATCGAGTTGATGCCTCACTCGGACATTGGCACTGAGTGTCAGAGGTGATAGTTACATGTGCACTGTGAAAATAACAGTGTAGGGTGTACATAATAACAGAGGCTTATTACATATAATAAGAGAGGCTAGCAATCTGTATGAGGAAGCTGATAGTTTTAATAGGGTTGATACATTTTAACAGTACTAAATAGAGATGAGCGAGTAGTGTTCGATCGAGCCGGTATTCGATCGAATACTACGCTATTCGGCATACTCGATTTCAATCGAGTATAACGGCGATTGCGCACTTAGAATTCGTTTCCCCTCCCACCTTCCCTGGCGCTCTTTTTCCACCAATCACCATGCAGGGGGGGTATGACAGGCCCGCGGAGCACGCTGTCAGCGCGAAAACGGCGTCTACATGGATTGGCTGGAAAAACCATGTGACCTCGAATATTAAAAACTCAGCTCTTCCTGCTCGTTCGCATATTCTGCGTGAACTTAGTCAGGGACAGAGGCTGGAGAAGGGAGAGATAGGTTTTAGCTGTTGGACAGGCAGGAGCGTGATTAAAAGCCCTTATCAGGGCTACTATCGTGCAGTACAGTGATAGCTTTACTACAAGATACACTTTACAGAGAACGGCTGCTGTATTCAGGGATAGCTGCTGGAGTAGGGACAGAGAGAGGCATTAGTGGTGTATTAGGTGCTCTGCTACATACAAAACTATATTTGGCACTACTGTTCTGCTTTCTTTTTGGCTGCAAAACCCTGTTATATACCTAGTGTGTATATGCACCATCTGATCTGGCAGTATACGGCTGTGTACTTTTTTTTTTTTTTAAATACAGTTTATTTGGCTCTAGTGTTCTGGGTTCTGTGTGCCTGCAATACCCTTTTTGTATACCAGGTGTAAATGCCTCACCGTCTGACCTGTTAGTACACGGCTGTGTACCTAGAAATAAAAAAAAAAGGCCTTTTCATTGGCACCTGTACTGTGCATTCTCTTGCAAAATAATTTTATATACGTGGTGTTAATACCCACCGTCTGAACTGTTAGTACACGGCTGTGTACCTAGAAATATTAAAAAAAATAGGCCTTTTCATTGGCACCTGTACTGTGCGTTCTCTTGCAAAATAATTTTATATACGTGGTGTTAATACACACCGTCTGAACTGTTAGTACACGGCTGTGTACCTAGAAATATTAAAAAAATAGGCCTTTTCATTGGCACCTGTACTGTGCGTTCTCTTGCAAAATAATTTTATATACGTGGTGTTAATACACACCATCTGATCTGTTAGTACACGGCTGTGTACCTAGAAATATAAAAAAAATTGGCCTTTTCATTGGCACCTGTACTGTGCGTTCTCTTGCAAAATAATTTTATATACGTGGTGTTAATACCCACCGTCTGATCTGTTAGTACACGGCTGTGTACCTAGAAATATTAAAAAAATAGGCCTTTTCATTGGCACCTGTACTGTGCGTTCTCTTGCAAAATATTTTTATATACGTGGTGTTAATACACACCGTCTGATCTGTTAGTACACGGCTGTGTACCTAGAAATATTAAAAAAATTGGCCTTTTCATTGGCACCTGTACTGTGCGTTCTCTTGCAAAATAATTTTATATACGTGGTGTTAATACCCACCGTCTGAACTGTTAGTACACGGCTGTGTACCTAGAAATATAAAAAAAATAGGCCTTTTCATTGGCACCTGTACTGTGCGTTCTCTTGCAAAATAATTGTATATACGTGGTGTTAATACACACCGTCTGAACTGTTAGTACACGGCTGTGTACCTAGAAATATTTAAAAAATAGGCCTTTTCATTGGCACCTGTACTGTGCGTTCTCTTGCAAAATATTTTTATATACGTGGTGTTAATACACACCGTCTGATCTGTTAGTACACGGCTGTGTACCTAGAAATATTTAAAAAATAGGCCTTTTCATTGGCACCTGTACTGTGCGTTCTCTTGCAAAATAATTTTATATACGTGGTGTTAATACCCACCGTCTGAACTGTTAGTACACGGCTGTGAAGGCAAAATATTGTAACCAAAAAAAAATAAAATGCGGAGGGGGGCTAGCGGAATCGGACATGGACGAGGACGGGGGCGCAGAAATGCTGTTGGGGGCCTTGTTGAAGCCAGTGGGGATACAATGCGTGCTGGTGAGGGTCAGCCAGGATCCCGCTCATCCAGAATCCCTGCCTTTATGGGACAGTTAAGCAGGGGGCAGGTTACACCGCTGTTGAGGCCTGAGCAGGTTGAACAGGTGGTGCAATGGATAGCCGATAGCGCTTCCACACAGTTGTCCACCAGCCAGTCATCCACACAGTCTCACTCTGACCCTCCTTCCTCCACACCTGGCCAACAGAGTCATCCCACCATTACCCCTCCCAGGAGCTCTTTTCGGGTCCTTTTTCAGATGTGCCGGAAGAATCCCAGGAGCTAGCAGAGGAATTTGTTTGTAGTGATGCCCAAACGCTTGAGTATTCGCCATCTCCTGCTGATGTGGACCCTGAACCAGCATCTGTTATCATGAGTGATGATGATGATGAGACGCAGTTGCCATCAAGGGAGGCTGTTGGAATGTCCAGTGGGCAGGAGGAGGAGCAGAGTGAGGAAGTGGAAGAGGAGGTGGTGGATGACGAAATGACCGACCCCACTTGGCCAGGGGTGATGTCCAGCGGGGAAAGCAGTGGAGAGGTGGTGGTCTGCGCAGCACCGAAAAAGGCAGCAAGAGGCAGAGGGATGTCCAGAGGCAGAGGGATGTCCACAGGCAGAGGGATGTCCACAGGCAGAGGGATGTCCACAGGCAGAGGACAGTCCAGACAGAGAAGTGAGGCCACAGCCAGCAGGGCCGAAGCTGTTCCCGGCAGCGGGCAGTCGCGCGAAGCTCCCCCATCGAGGCCTCGTACTTCTGTGGTGTGGAGATTTTTTAATGTTTGTGCGGATGACAAACTGAGCGCGGTTTGCACACTCTGCCACTCAAAACTGAGTAGGGGCTCTGAGAAGAGCAATATGACAACCTCAGGCATGCGGCGTCACTTGGAAGTCAAGCACTGGGCTGAGTGGGAGAGAGCAAACGCAATACAACCTGCGCAAGGTCTTCCTGCCACTGCCTCTTCCCCTTTATTGTGTGCTGCCACTGCGGTCCAGACCTCCAGCCAGGACACCTCCACATCTGCCTCTGCCTCGGCTACTTTGGGGCCTTCTCCTTCAGCCTCCCTTCCCCCGCATCTTCGCCTGCACCTTCACACTCCTCGTCCCATCAACTGTCCATCTCGCAGTCGTTCGACCGCAGGCGGAAGTACGCCTCGAGTCACCCCCAAGCCCAAGCCTTAAACTGCCACTTCTCCAAACTGCTGGCCCTGGAGATGTTGCCGTTTAGGCTTGTGGAGACGCAGGCCTTCCGCGACCTGATGGCGGCTGCCGCACCTCGCTATTCCGTCCCCAGCCGCCACTACTTTTCCCGGAGTGCCGTCCCCGCCCTGCACCAGCACGTGTCGCGTAACATCAGGCGGGCCCTGAGGTACGCAGTCAGCGCAAAGGTCCACTTGACCACCGACTCGTGGACAAGCGCTTGCGGCCAGGGACGATACATCTCTTTGACGGCACACTGGGTGAATGTTGTGGAAGCGGGGATGGGGTCGCAAACAGAGACGGCCTACCTACCACCCCCGCCCAAGATTGCTAACACGGGTTCTGATAAACCCCCCTCCTCTTCCTCCTCCTCCTCTTCCTCCTCTGCCTTAACATCGCCCTCAGCCGCTAGCTGGAAGCGTTGCAGCACTGGCGCGGGGAGACGTCAGCAGGCGGTGCTTAAGCTCATCAGCTTGGGCGACAGGAGGCACAGCGCCCCAGAGGTGAGGGACGCCATATTGCAGCAGACGGAGATGTGGCTGTCGCCGCTGCAGCTAGGACCAGGCATGGTCGTGTGCGATAACGGCCGTAACCTAGTGGCGGCTCTGGAGCTTGCTGAACTCAATCACGTACCATGCCTGGCCCACGTTTTTAATCTGGTAGTCCAAAAATTTCTAAAGACTTACCCCAACCTGGCAGAGCTACTGGTGAAAGTGCGGCGCTTGTGCGCACACTTTCGGAAGTCAACTGTAGCTGCTGCTAGCTTAAAAAAACTCCAGCAACGCCTCCATTTGCCTCAACATCGGCTGTTGTGCGACCTGCCGACTCGCTGGAATTCCACCTATTCCATGTTGGCCAGGGTGTGTGAGCAGCAGAGAGCATTGATGGAGTACCAGATTATGAATCCACGCGTGCCTCCAACTCAGCTCCCTCAGTTTGCCAACCACGAGTGGCCATGGATGGCAGACATATGCGATGTACTGTGTATCTTTGAGGAGTCCACCAAGAAGGTCAGCAGCGAGGACGCTATAATGAGCGTAACCATCCCGCTCCTAGGCGTCCTTAAAGAATCACTTCATCGCAATAAGGGAGAACGCATTGCATGCAGAGGAGACGGGGGCAGGAGGAGAGGCAACGGAGCTACACAGTCAGACCACACTTTTGTCTGCTTCACGGTGGCAGTTGCAGGAGGAGGAGGATGAGGAGGAGGACGACGTGGAGGTGGCTGTGGAAGAGGAGGAGGATGCTGGCGGCGAGGGTAGCAGTCAGGCTGTGTGCGTCCCATTGGTTCAGCGTGGATGGGGCGGAGAGGAGGCGGAAGAGGAAGAGGAGGAAATGGCAAGTGATCCTTCTGGTGGGGGCAGTGACGTCATGCCTATTCAGAGTCTGGCACACATGGCTGACTTCATGCTGGGCTGCTTTTCCCGGGACACACGTGTTGTCCGGATAGCGGAGAACAAACTGTACTGGGTCTTCGCAATCCTGGACCCCCGGTATAAAGATAACGTCTCCTCTTTTATTCCGGTAGAGGAGAGGACGAATCGATTGCTGGAATACCAGAGGGAACTCGTGCAGAACATGATGGAGATTTTCCCACCCACCATCGCTGGCGGCAGAGAGGAGAGGGTCTCCCAGAGTCCCACAACATCGATCAGGCCCACAGTCACCAGGGGAACACTCTCCAAGGTGTGGGACACGTTCATGGCACCCCCTCGTGCAACTTCCATCACTGCGGGGCCCGCTATCAGCAGGAGGGACAAGTATCGGCGGATGTTGCGGGAGTACCTGGCAGACCGTACCCCTGTCCTCCCCGATCCTTCGGCGTCCTACACTTACTGGGTCTCCAAGTTGGACACGTGGCTGGAACTGTCCCTGTACGCCTTGGAGGTGCTTGCCTGCCCTGCCGCCAGCGTGCTATCAGAAAGGGTGTTCAGCGCAGCCGGGGGCATTATAACCGATAAGCGCAGCCGCCTGTCAACCGACAGTGCCGACAGGCTGACGCTAATCAAAATGAACAGCAAGTGGATTGACCCGGACTTTGCTTCTCCAACAGTGGAAAGCAGCCAAAAGTGAAGTGCCATCTGTATGAAGTGCCATTTCCTCCTCCACCTCCTCCTCCTCCTCCTTAACCGCCGTAGATTTGCTCCATAAAAAAAAATATATATATTTATGGCTCACCTCTTGGGCCTACAAACAATTTTTAAGAGGTCTCACCTCTTTAGCCTCCACACAATTTTTAAGAGGTCTCACCTCTTTAGCCTCCACACAATTTTTAAGAGGTCTCACCTCTTTGGCCTCCACATAATTTTTAAGAGGTCTCACCTCTTGGGCCTCCACATAATTTTTAAGAGGTCTCACCTCTTGGGCCTCCACATAATTTTTAAGAGGTCTCACCTCTTGGGCCTACACATAATTTTTAAGAGGTCTCACCTCTTGGGCCTACAAACAATTTTTCTCATGGCTCACCTCTTGGGCCTACAAACAATTTTTAAGAGGTGTCACCTCTTGGGCCTCCACATAATTTTGAAGAGGTCTCACCTCTTGGGCCTACAAACAATTTTTCTCATGCCTCACCTCTTGGGCCTACAAACAATTTTTAAGAGGTCTCACCTCTTGGGCCTACAAACAATTTTTATTATGGCTCACCTCTTGGGCCTTAATACAATTGTTAAGAGCTCTCACCTCTTGGGCCTACAAACAATTTTTAAGAGGTCTCACCTCTTGGGCCTACAAACAATTTTTCTCATGCCTCACCTCTTGGGCCTACAAACAATTTTTAAGAGGTCTCACCTCTTGGGCCTACAAACAATTTTTCTCATGCCTCACCTCTTGGCTTACAAACAATTTTTAAGAGGTCTCACCTCTTGGGCCTACAAACAATTTTTAAGAGGTCTCACCTCTTGGGCCTACAAACAATTTTTAAGAGGTCTCACCTCTTGGGCCTACAAACAATTTTTATTATGGCTCACCTCTTGGGCCTTAATACAATTTTTAAGAGGTCTCACCTCTTTGGCCTCCACTTAATTTTTTCGAGGGCTCACCTCTTGGGCCTACAAACAATTTTTATTATGGCTCACCTCTTGGGCCTTAATACAATTTTTAAGAGGTCTCACCTCTTTGGCCTCCACTTAATTTTTTCGAGGACTCACCTCTTGGGCCTCCATATAATTTTTTCGAGGGCTCACCTCATGCTAACTTTGCGCACTCATTAAAATATTTTCACAACAAGGACCTAAGAGCCCTCGATGGGAGAGCTTTGTGTGGGGGCCTGTTATAGGGAAGAGATGCGGCCCTGCGGGCTCTAGCCTGCCTTCTCCATGAGCCTCTGGCCAGCCCACGGCCTCTTCCTGCCTTTTGCGGTCCTACGCATCCCTCAACATCCCCACTGCTTTACCTGCTAGACATGACACTGGGCCAGGTCGGGTCACTGACTTCGTCATACTCAACCACCTCCTCTTACACTGCCTCACTTTGCTCCAACAGCCTCCCTTGCTGGCAACTGTGTCTCATCATCGTCCCTAATCATTTTACACTTTAGTGCCCGTTCCACACCACCATCAGCTAGAGATGGAGCTTGCTCCAGTGTTTGGGCATCAGAACAAACAAAATCCTCAGATAGCTCCTGCGATTCTTGCATGGGTGGGAACACTGGGTTGATAACATTGGGCAGGGTGGGAGGAAGGAGGGTCCGAGTGAGGTCCCTGCAGTTTCTGCGCACTATCGACGAGACTGGACTTTGTGGACTTGACTGGGTGGTTGACAGATTTAAAAGGAGAATCT
>ONZH01028794.1:0-31132 GCA_900303285.1 Rhinella marina
TTTGGATTATTATTACAGTTTCTAACAATTCTCCTGCACAATCTCTGGATGTAAATCAGTCCCAGGTAATGAATATAAGCAGCTGCTGACTGTCATCTCTCCTCTGTGCTGAGGTTCTGTGGAGCTGTCAGTGACCAGACTGCAGGAGAAGATATAGTCAGTGATGACTTGGTCTCCCACATACTCCTTATCTTATATGTTTATTGTCTTTCTACCTGTTACATTATGTGGTCAGATATCCTCTTTGTGCTATCTGAGAATCCTGAGACTTCTATTTGAATACGAATATTATCAAAAAGGAGACATTATTATCGGAGGGCTGATTTCTGCTCATGTGGATGCTGTACATTTTCCCAAATATTCTTACCCTGATTCTGTACACCTTTTCTGCACAGAGTGAGTATATTTTACTACTTCATATACTCAGTTCTATCCATACTGTTAAGCCAAAACCAGGAGTAGATCCCAAGAAGAAAGAGGTGCAGACCTTTCCATCTTTCCATTGCACATTCTCTCTGTTTATGCTTTAACCTCCTGCAGTGTGAATGTAGCTCCAGGGTGAGGTCAGTATGTTATTAGTTCATGTCTTCACAATATGGATTAGTCAGGAACCCATGATCCAAACCTGTAAATGTAATGTAAATGATGCTCCTTGTATGTTGTGTTAATGGTTTATCTCATCACATTCATGATATTGTACATATTTCAGACTTAAATTTGAACAATATAAAACCATTATGGCTTTCATTTTTGCTATTGATGAGATTAACAAAGATCCCGACCTTCTGCCCAATATTACTCTTGGCTATAATATATTTGATGCATGTGGAAGTCCCAGGAAATCTCTGAAGTCTGCCATGCAAATAATGTCTGGAAAAGACAAGGAGGTTCCAAATTACTCCTGTGTGGATGATGGAGAAGTGGCTGCTTTTGTGGCTGATCCTGGATCTGATACCAATAGAGCCCTGATAGAGTTCCTCAGTCTATACAGGTTTACACAGGTTAGTGACATCTACCAAAACCTCAGAAATACAGAAGTAGATAGGAATTGGTGGTGACGACTACATTATATGACAGAATATATGGTCATGTTTAAGATTTGTGTGTATTTTGTTCTTGTAGATTAATTATGGACCTTCTGACTCTCTCCTTGGCGATAAATTCTCCTATCCAACATCTTATCAGATCACTCCTGATGACCAGACTCGATATGAAGCTATTGTGAAGATTCTTCAGTATTTTGGATGGAACTGGGTTGGGATAATAAACACCAGACCACGGGATTTGGTGAAATGGAGTCAGAAATACTTAGTAAAATGATGATTCAGCATGAGATCTGTGTAGAATTTATCATCAAATTAAATCAATAATTATTACAAAATAGACAGAGAAGGGATGGAGAAAATTAAGCAATCTCGTTGCTAAAGTCATAGTGGTATTGTGGTATTTTTAACAGGAGATATGCCATTACTATCTATGAAGCTCAAATGGACAATATCACATTGATCTTTCATGAGTCTTGGATAGTATTATACATTTAGACATGTATATTATCAATCAATCAACTGCAGCTTAATGTTTATGTCACCGAGGAAAATAATCCCCAAGTTTAATGCATTTAAAAATGTAAACTTCTTTACCCATCCAGATGACCCGTGCTAGAAGAAATTTTGTTTGCCATTTATAGATGCTTGACTAAAAATAAAATTAAAAATGATTTTTTTAAACATGCTTTACAAAGGCAAACCTGCAGTTAACTGCACTGAGGTATATGACTTACCAAAAACATTGTATTATGATCGTAGTCTGTACTACGTCTACACATCAGTCTATGTTCTGGCTCATGTTCTGAATACAATTGTACCAAGAAGATCTAGTTTACAGACACGAGGACTAAGATATAAAGTAAGTAATATACAATCTATCTGTACAATCAGTGGTTCAAAGGACAGATGATACAACTCATTTTACAGTAGCATCACACTGTTCTGTTCTTGGTCACCCCAATGAAACCAGCTTACTAGGGATGAGCAAACCCATATCACCACGTTCGGGACTGTACCGGACATTTGGGTGTCCGGGTACCGAACCCGAATTTGAGTCTGTGCCCGGGTTCATGGTTTGTACTTTAAATTAAGCTTGTTGAAAGGCTGCAGCACAGCTAATCAACAAGCGATTAAGCTGTGGGTACTTGAAAGCCTTCACAGTTATGCCTAGTGTTGGCATGGGTGGTGATTGGCCGGCGCACTATGTGACTATGCATGCATAAATGCTGGATCACATGGTGTGCTGCTATTCTGCTTTGACTAGTGTAGGGACAGGATGCTGCCTCAGGCAGGGAGAGTTTTAAGATTTTATTAGATTTAAAAAGTGTGCTGGTGATCTTTAGGAATTATTGATCGGTGCAATAGCAATATAGCTCCTCTGCACCAGGGAGACAGAAATACCATACCTAAAGGGAGTCTGTCACCACTATAAGACCATATACAGCGCTTACATGGCTCTGTAGCACATATACACAAGAATGTAATTGTGCCTTTGTTATTTACTTTAGACTTGCAGATGCAGGAAAAACGCTGTTTAATTCATATGCAAGTGAGTACTCGCAAGTGCCCAAGGGCAGTGTTCACTGTGTAGGAGCCCAGGCTGCTCTGTCTTCTTTCATGGTTACTTTTCCCGAGCCTCTTCATTTGCATGCCCTCCTATTCCCTTGTGTCATACAAGGAGGGCGGGCAAAGGCAGAGGCTGGGGAGGAGTAACCATGAAAGAAGGCAGAGCAGCCTGGGCTCCTACACAGTGAACACTGTCCTTGGGCACTTGCGAGTGCTCATTTGCATATGAATTAAACAGCGTTTAATCCTGCTGTTCAGTCTGAGGGAGACATGTTGGCATTTTTTTCGGTGCAATCCTACTCCTTGGCACCAGTGACAGGGAGATATAATAGTTAATCTCGCTGTTAATTGTGTGGATGAGACCTACCTATTTTTGTTGAGAAAAAAGCTTTACTTGCCACTGTCAAAGGAAAATATAGTAGTTATTCAGCCTGTTAATTGGGTCGGTGAGACCTACCTTATTTTTTGTTTAAAATACATTATACTTGCCACTAGAGATGAATCGAAGTTGACAAAGTGATCGCATTTTTTCCTAAAATGGCTGCTGCACGTGTTAGGACATGGAGCAAAGAACTCTGGGAATGAGGGATCACCCACAATGCCATGTATGCAACCAGTAGCAGGGTGCAAAAGCAGAGCGGCAGTCCCCTAGCCAGTACACCTGCTACTGCCCAACGTGCCGAGAGACATAGCACACCAAAGACAGCGTAAAGGATTTCCCTGGCAAATTTTTTAGGCAATGTGCTGACGACAGGACACGGGTGGTTTGCAAGCTGTGCAGTCAGAGCCTGAAGCGAGGCATAAATGTTCTCAACCTGAGCACCACCTGCATGATCCGACATCTAATCACAAAGCACAAGTTACAGTGGAGTAGACACCTCAATAACCGTGAACGATCAGGGGCTCCTCCTGCCCCCTTTTCTGCTGTGGTCTCAGCCTCTTCCTCCCCTTTGGAGCGCCATGGGTGCCTTCCACCCCACAAACAGACAATGTGGCAGCAACACCACCGTCACCCAGCATGTCCACATCATTGCCCCATGGAAGTACTTAGCTGTCCACCCTAGAAACACTGAGAGAAAGAGGAAGTACCCCATACTCACCCGCAAGCCCTGGCCCTGAATGCCAGCATTTCAAAACTGCTTTCCTATGAAACACTGCCTTTCCATCTGGTGGAGATGGACAGTTGTAAAAATGTAATGATGGAAGTTGTCCCACAGTATGTGGTTCCCAGCTGCCACTACTTTTGAAGGTGGGCTATCCCTGCCTGCACAAACAAATGGCAGAAATAATCAGGTGTGTGCCTGCACAACGCCATCAGTGGCCTGAGGTGAACAACGGTTTGGCGCATGTACTACCGCCACAGAGGATTGCTGGATGTTTCTCTGTGCCACCTGTTGCCTCCTCTTCCTACTACACTTTCTCCTCCGGTTCTTCCTCTACCACCTCCTCACCATGTCAGAACAACACCTGCACCACCATCTTCAGCACAGACAGGTGGAAATTACAGCAGGCTGTTCTAAAACTCATATGTTTTGGGGAAAGACCCCACACCGTGCAGGAGCTGTGGGCTGGCATGGAAGAACAGACCAATGAGTGGTTGGTGCCACTGAAACTCAAGCCAGGCCTGGTGGTGTGCGACAACTGGCAAAATCTCGTAGCAGCTTTGGGACTAGCCGGTTTGATGCACATTCCTTGCCTGGTGCATGTGTTGAACTTGGTGGTGCAGGGGATCCTGAAGAATTACCCAGATATGTCAGAGCTGCTGTAGAAAGTCAGGGACATCCATGCGCGCTTTCAAATTTTAACCCAGCTGCTGCTCACCTGTCTGTGCTGCAGAGTAATGTCGGCCTTCCCGCTTACCACCTCATATGCGATGTACCCACAAGGTGGAACTCTACCTTGTACATGCTGGAGAGACTGTGCAAGAAGCATCAGGAGATAGTGGAGTTTAAGCTGCAGCACGCACAGGTGAGTTGCTCCACAGAACAGCAACATTTCACCACCAGCTGGTGGGCCTCCAAACAGGACTTGTGTGTTGTGTTGCACTGCTTCGAGTACTCCATCAACATGGCCAGCAGTGATGCCATCATCAGCCTTACTATCCCACTTCTATGTCTCCTTGAAAAAACATTTCAGGCGCTGATGAATGAGGATGTGGGACAGGAGGAATAGGAGGAGAAACAGGGATCATTCCCACGGTTATAAGGCCAGTCGTCTAAAGGTGGCTCCGAGGGTGGGTTCCTACTCCAACCCAACTGTACAGCCAGGGCACAGTTTTGGAAGATGAGAAGGATGATGAGGAGGAGGAGGATCCCCATTCACAGCAGGTTTGCACCCAAATCAGCTCATGGGCCTCAATGGAGCATGGCTGGGGGATACAGAGGACACAGATGATACACCTCCCACCAAGGACAGCTTGTCGTTACCTTTGGGCAGCCTGACACACATAAACGACTACATGCTGCATTGCCTGCCAACGACCGCCTAGTTGCCCACATTCTAACCAGTGCTGATTACTGAGTGGCCACCCTGCTGGATCCCCGCTAAAAGAACATTGTGCCATCCTTACTTCGGTCTCTGGAGCATTAACTGAAGATTAACAAGTACAAGTGAACATTGGTAGAGGCGCTACTGATAGCATTCCCACCTGACAGCGCAGGTTTAGAGGAAGCATGAGGCGGAGACGGTGGAGGAGGAGGAAGTCACCAATGCAGCAGGGGCACTGTCAGTACCTCAAAATGCATAGTTAGAATGGCCAAAATGTGGTAAAGCTTTGTCTGCACAGCATAATATACAGCACCTCCATCTGATATTGAACCGTCCTAGCAGGAGGCACCATTTCAGCAACATGGTGGAACAATACGTTTCCACACGTACTGACTGATGGGTCTGCCCCGTTTAATTTTTGGGTATTGTTGGGGCAAACCCCCTTCTCTATGACTGCCAGGGTCCTAATTCAATGAAGATGAGCGCTCAGAGAATTGACACATGCACCTTGGATGAATCAAATTCTCTCTCTCTTTTATTTTACATACGTATACATCTTATAACACTACAGATAATCATAGACAAATCTGGCCCACCACCAAGGTGGTGGAAATCAAAACTAATGATTTGATTGGTTATTCATAAAAGGTAATATTTCCGCTCTATACTAACAAGGTTCTACTAATTAGAAAGTTTCTTATCTCAGAGCTGACATTCTTCAGCTGTAAATCCTGAAACTACCAGAATAAGAGAAACCAAAACATAACTCTCCTGAACATCAAACTCTGATAAGAAGGATGAGAAAATGAGGGGGAGCGAGACAGCGAGTGAGCTGCTTACTTCGGCCTTGTAGCTATCTTATACACAGAAAACTCCCCACATTCTCACAGCTACTCAGTAATTTTCCACATATGCACAAGATGGAGGAAATAGCTTTACAAAATGGATTTTCATCCCTCACAGTATCATGGGCGGATTTCTCATAGACCTTTCAGGGAAATTTTACTGGTGGGCCAATGCCCAGGGGGTTGCCTGAGTCCTCCTCACAGCCAACCAGTGGAAGCTTTTGAGATGTGTTTTGTGCTGATGCGACGAAGTAGAAATCTGAATCAACCATTCAAGGACTGCTGGATTGCTGGCCAAGACTTGACTGCTAGATGACACTGGCAACTCAGGCCTGTCGCTGTGACTGCCACTGCCAGGGGTGCACCAACAGAGGGGGTCCAAAGGGTCTGTCTCCCCCCTCACCCCAAACCATATATATATATATATATATTTTTTTTTTTTAATTTTATTTTGTACAGCCGCACTGCCAATCACCACAGGCAGCATGTCACTGGTTCTAATTGCGGGCAGTGGTGGTGGGGCAGTAGGAGAAGCCCTCAACTCATTTGTATCGCTGTCCTCAGAATATCAATGCAGATGGCTGTGCTGCGGCAGGGCAGGGGAGGAACAGGCATCTCCCTTCCCTGTTATTTCTCGCGCCGCCTGAGTCAGGCAGCACAAAGCCGAGGACACAGGCCGAAAGAGGCCTGCCTCATGGAAGTATTTGTTTTTGTTTTGTTTTTTTTGTTTTGTTTTTTTTGTTTTGTTTTTTAATAGATGGTACCTGGTGACACTTGGGCATTTCTCACAGGCACATACATTATGGGAGGCACTATATGGGAGAGCAGCACAATGGGGCCTCTGGTGGCACCATAGGGGCATTATTTGGAGGCACTATGGGGGAGTGGAGCACTATGAGTTCATCTGGTGGCTTTAAAGGGGCATTTTTTACTGGCTCATTAAGTATAACATTCAGTGACAGAAAAACACTGTCAAAGTGCACATAGTACTATTACAATCATTACTGTACAGTGAGGCACACTGTTAGTATATTAGGATATAGTATAGTAAACAACAATCAATAACTATTAGCATGGATTTGTGTACATAGCATTTTCAGGGAGACATACATATATCAGGCTATTAAGAGGGTGGCAATGAAGGTGTGAGGGGTGGATATATTAAGAGAATCGTCTGTATTATTTCCAGGGGGTCCAGATGGAAATAAAGGTAGACCTTGTGCGAGATTCCCAGTGAGATAGCTCCTCGAGTCTGTATAGTTGGTCCACCCTGTTAGTCCAGTGATCTACACTAGGGGTTTGAGGTGAGAGCCAATACATAGGTAACGATAGTCTAGCAGCTGCTAGTAAAAGAGAGAACAAAGAGGCTCTATGTGTACTCACTCCTTTAATGCCTAAAGAGAGCAATGTTGGTTCTGGAGTGCAAGTAAAGGAGGTATGGCAGATTGAGTTACATATTCGAATTATTTTGGACCACCAGTTTTTAATCTCTTTACAAGACCGCCAAATGTGGAAGAACGTGCCTTTCTCCATGTGCCACCGCCAATATTTATCAGAAACGTTTGGAGTGAACATGGAGATTTTGTCAGGGGTTTTATACCATCTCATTAGGACTTTGTATCTATTCTCCTTTATGCGGATGCACCTTGAGAGTTTATGAGGGGTGATAAGCAGCTTTTTCATTTCAGAAGGAGAGAAAGATCTCTTTAGGTCTTTCTCCCATATACTGACTATGGCCGGGTGAGGGATTTTAAGCTTTTTATAAAGTGTGGAAATAGTTTTGGTAGAAGGAGTAGAGCTGCTTAGGAGAGTCTCAAATCAAGGGTTTGTTTCAGTAAAGAGAGGGCTTCTTTTTTAAGAGAGTTTATGAGAAGTATATTAAGGTCAGGGGAGTCAAGTCGACTCCAGATATCTAACTCAGATTTAATACATAGAGATAGGTATTGTAGAAGAGTGTAGAGGGAGTGGGTAGCTCTCCCTCAATTCCCTCGGAGCTAAAGATATAAGGTCCTTAATTAAGGTCCTTAAAAAGCTGGGAACCCTGAGGAGATTTAATACACGTAACATGGCGGGAGTTTCTTCTAGGTTTAATTCTTTTCATCATAAATTTAGATGCTTTATTGCCATGAGCAAATATTTTTTGCTGAGAGGATAGATAGTATTTAGCAGAACGGTCATTCATGGTATTCTTCAATTCATTTCTGAGAGAAGAAAGTTCCATCAGATGCTGAGCCGCCAGGGAGCGCTTGTGTATCTTCTCCAAAGAGTGAATCCATGTCAGCAAGGAGGACAGCTATTTGTCGGATTCCTTCTTCAGAAAAGAGCAAAGGCTAATCAATTGGCTGCTGATAAACACTTTATGAGCATTCCATAGAGTCTGGGTGGATATCTCAGAAGTATTGGTCAATGAGAAGTATTCTCGCAGTAGAGAGGCAATACAGGATTTATGTTTCTCATTGCACAACAAGGACTTATTGAACCTCCAATGCTGGATCTTACCAGACTTGGTAGAAGGGCAGACGTTGCAAAAGATCGGTGCATGGTCTGATAGTGTTATATTGCCTATCCAAGAGGAGGGGAAGTGTTGCAGATGTTCCCTTGACACAAAGAAATAGTCTATCCTGCTATAGGAATTGTTTGCTGCAGAATAAAAAGAGTAGTCAATTAGGTCAGGGTTTAAGCTATGCCAAACATCTAATAAGCCCAGATTGAACATTTTTACTTGGATAACTTTAAGGGCTTTAGAAGGGAAGAAAGATTTTTAAGAAGAGGAATCAATGAGAGGATTAAAAACAATAGTGAAGTTACCCCCAATAATGAGAATCCCCTCTCTCTGAGTCTCCACCGAGGTTAGTAGTAGAAATGAGCGAATCGATTAGTTGATTTGTATCGAATCTTGGGATTTTTTAGCTGCAAAGCGAATCCGAATATTAGGTGATTCGCTTCGGCTTTGTACGCATTCGCTACGTAGTTTGTCCTATAAATTATACGCTATTGCTACCTATAAGTTACTGTATACGCTGTTGCGTACGAATTCAATTCATTAGCGAACTTTTACTGTTAGTTCATTTATCGTGTGCAAAAGCCCGGGAAGAAAGAGGTCACCTGACCTAGTGGGCAGGGCTTGCTCTGATTGGCTCAGGCTCGGTAAGCCAGTGAAGCATCACTTCTGCTGCGACTGCTGAGACGAGCAAAAGCACTGTGTGTGAAGTTCTGAGACTCTGAGACCTGTTTTGTGAAAATTGGGGTGTAATTGCTCTGGGAATCCATATTACACATATCAGGGATACTGCTGGGCAAGTGCAGGGCCAGTTCAGGGCTAGTAATTAATCAGGCAGGGAGAGAGAGACAGGGAGAGATAAGGAGAGACAGTGAGATACAGGGACAAAGACCAGCTGCAGGGCCACAAAGTGAATTGAAAAATGTCTGGAATGGATAAGCAAAAGGGGTCCAGTTCCAGCCAGACTTTGAGCTTTAAAAAAAAGGAGAAGGTGGGACAGGGCAGCAGTGCCAAAGGACCTGTAGCTGGAGCTCTACTAATAGTATTTGCAATAACTTGGCCATTGTTCCACCAGGCTAACCCACCGAGGCGCAAAATTGTAGTGGAGGAGAAAGTAGATGAGGTAGTGGAGTGGATGGCACGCTCATCTCAGTCTCAGCCGGATGATCTGCTGTCATCTGCTGATACAGTATCCATATGTAGCCAGGGGTCAGTCTCGTCCTGCTCCACTATTCCACTCAAGCAAACCCCTTCATTTTCTGCCACCTCTCAGGCTTCAGTGTTCCCTCCTAGTGGTGTCCCTTCTGCAATTTCTAAAAAAAAAGCCACCGAAGCCTACCCTATAATCCGGCGGATATAGAGGACAGCCTCCCTGAGGATTTCTTAGAGGGCAGTCAGAGTTTGGACTGCCCGGAATTGTCAGTTGGTGGGGAACAGCCTAATTTGCATTCCAAAAAATGTGTTGTGGAGGAGTCTGATGATGAATCTGATGTGTTAGACAGGAGGACCTTGGAAGCAGATCGGGCTGGTGAGGAGGAGGGTGGTACTAGTAGTGGCAGTAACAGAGGTCAGAGGCGAGTTAGGCCCAGGGCTAGTGTTCCCCTGGGAACTAGCGAGACCCCAAATACAGTGGGGCCGGCACCAGAGTGTAAGCGTGCAAGGGCTACAAGCTTGGCCAGCTGTGGAGGGTGCACGTCGGGTGTGTAGAAGTATTTTACCACTCTGCCAGGGGATAGCAGTATGGCCACGTGTAATTTGTGTAAACAGAAATTGAGCCGTGGGAAAGCCACCAATGTTTGGACCACTGCTCTGTGGAACCATTTGAAACGGCGTCATGCCGGCAATTTAGAGCAGCCCATTAATACTAAAGAGCTGGTTACTTCTCCGGGGGTCCCTTCTGTCAGGCAGGCCGCATCCAGGGCCATAGCTCAGCCCACATCCCAGGGTGTAAGTAGTACATCCACCTCATCGTCGCCCAGTGCGTGCATTTCTCCACCTCCTCTCATTCAGCAGCCGTCCATTGCCGAGTGCGTGGCCAGGAAGCAGTTTTACACCACAAGTAATCCGACAGTCCGCAAACTGAATGGTCACCTGACAAACAAAGTTGCTGGCTGTGCAGTCTCTGCCCAGCTTTTAGGGAGCTAATGGCTTGCACTCAGCCATGCTGGCAGGTCCCTAACCGGCATTACTTCACCAACAAAGCTATCCCCACCCTTTACTCCCACGTGGCTTACAATATTGGACGCTCCCTGCAGCTGTCTCTCTGCAGCACGGTGCACGTCACGGTGGACACCTGGAGCAGTGCTTATGGCCAGGGGCAATGCATGTCCTTTACTGCCCACTGGCTGAATATATTTAGTGGCAGCGAGGCAGGAACACCCCAGCAACCCGGTCAATTGCTGTTGGCAACTCCACGTGCTTTCCAGCCAGGATTGCAGCAGAGCACCCAACAACTATCCGCTTCCACCTCCACGGGCAGTCCGCCTGCTGGAGCGTCAGGGCAGCGAGTTACCCGCCCACCTTCATATCACATGTGTCAGGTGCAACGCTGCCATGCAGTGTTAGCCTTAGTTTGTCTTGGCAGTAGCAGCCACACAGGCCAGCGCTTGCTGCATTACATGAAGCAGCAAATAGCGCACTGACTGACTCCACGTCAGCTGGAAGTGGGCAAGGTAGTGAGTGACAATGGGACAAATATAGTGGCAGCGCTGAACCTGGGTCAATTCTTGCATGCTCCCTGTATGGCACATGTCCTAAATGTAGTGGTGCAAAGATTTCTAAAAACATTCACTGGCCTGCACACAGTGCTGGCAAAGTCGCGGAAGCTTTGCACTCATTTCAGCCATTCATATGTATCTTGCGACTCTCTGGTGGAACTGCAGCGTCAAAACGGTCTTCCGCCACACCGCTTAATAGGTGACGTGGCGACCCAGTGGAATTCCACTCTTCATATGTTGCAGCGACTCCTAGAGCAGCATAGAGCAGTGGACGATTTTGTCCAGCAGCAGCCAGAATCTTCCAGCATAGGGAGCAGGTGCGGCTTTGATTTCCGGCAGTGGAGGCTGGTCCGAGATGCCTGCACTGTTCTAAGGCCCTTAGAAGAAGCCACCAAATTTGTCAGCTGGGACAGCTGTGGTGTGAACAACATAATTTCAATAATATTATTGCTGGAAAAGACACTCACGCTCATGCAGCAGGGGGTAATGGGGGAAGGAAATCCTGGCCATTTGTCTACCCACCATGTTGTCACTGTAGGGGAGCCCCAGCGCCAAAGTTCCCTTGTGGAGCAGGAGGAGGATGAGGATGAGGAGCTTCAGTTAGAGGAGGGGGAAGAGGAGGAGGATTTTAATGAGGGTGATGATGACCAGGAGGAGGAGGAGGAGACACAGCTAGAGGATAAGGATGATGAGACTTTCAGGGACACAGCAGTTTCTCAGAGAGAGGCTGAGATGCAAAGAAGTGGCCTCTCAGGCACACTGGGCAGGATGGCGAGCTGTATGCTCACATGCTTACGCACTGACAGGCATATCCTAAACATAAGGCAGAATGACGAATACTGGCTGGCGATGCTTCTGGACCCGTGGTATCATTCCAACATGGGGGAAGACAAATTAGTATCATTGGCGGAGAAGCTATGTAGTAACCTGGGCACAGCTTTCAGCCAGCCCCAGCCTGCTGCCAGCATGTCTGAGAAGGAGGTCCAGCAGAGTCATCCACCTTCTGCCACAACCAGCAGCAGCCAGTTAAGCCTAATTAGTATGATGCAGGAATTTTTCTCTGCAGGCTCCCAACAGCTACAGCCAAGTGAGCAGGCCCAGATCACCTGTCTCAATGAGCAGGTTCAGGCTTACCTGCAGTCTGGCTCACAAAGCCTCTTCTCAGACCCCCTGGACTTCTGGGCAGGCAGATTACAACAGTGGCAGGAACTGTCCCACTATGCACTAGGGCTTCTTGCCTGCGCAGCCTCAAGTGTTATGTCAGAGAGGGTTTTTAGTGCCGCTGGGGGCAGGGGGTGACACCCAAAAGGACAAATCTGTCACTGGGCAGTGTTCAAAAAAATACCTTTATAAAAATGAATAAAGCCTCGATTACATCCGAATTTCATACTCCTCTTGCTGATGCTGGTGGTGATTAGATCAGGCCTTGCAGGGCAGAATAGTCTGAGTGTCTTCCCACTGTTGCTGTCAGCCGGGCCATAATTTTACAGCCAAATGTTTTGTGTCATGTAATGTGCTGTGCGAACCCGAAGTCTCCAAAACCCTATTTCAAAACCAAACACTGTTGTCTACCTCTGCCTCCGTTTTCTACGCTTAGTAGGAGAGTAGCTGTTGTTAGTTAACGTTATTAATAGTTCTATTTAGTATTGTTAAGTTTGTTTTGGAGCCTCAGCCTTTAGCCCCCCCCTCCAAAAAAAAAAAAAAATATATATATATATATATATATATATATATATATATATATATATATATGTGTGTTATATATATATCTTAAAAAACAATTTACACTGCCTCTGCCTCCTGTACAAGTTATATTAGCGGACATTGTTATACACCACTGCAGTCTGCTGTATTTATTTTACCTATCACTCTATGCTGATATACCCTGTTTCCTACTACTACTGGCCAGGGCAGCCATAAAAAGGTCATATATAATTTTCACTGCCTATGTTAAGGTAGAATGTACAGGCTTGTTGCCCAAACAAGCCAAGCCTTTTTTATTTTTCTGTCTGTCAATTGTAATCAGTGAACAGGAGTGTGTTCATTAATATGGGAAAATGGCCATGGGAAAAAAAACTCTGTCTTCTTCACACTATGTCAGGATCAGGAAGGTGTTAAAGGTTTAACAAAACACTCAAAACATAGGTTTTTAAGAATATTTTAGTAATAAATAAAAACTTCTTTTTAACAAATAAATAATATAATAAACAAAAGAAATGAACAAAAAAATAAAATTACGCCGGCCTTTGCCGACATCGGGCCATCATGTCCTGCAGCTGCTCTGAAAGGCAGCCGGAGCGAAAACAGAACAGTTACATGTTGTATTTTCGCTCCGGCTGCCTCTCAGCAGAGGTTAACGTGCTGCGGCCGGATTCGTGGCCCACCCCCATTACAGTGAATTTGGGCCAGAGCGCGGTTCCGGTCCCACACGTGTACCTGCGGCAGCACTGATCTGGAGGGACCCTTCACCCACTGGCTGCCGCTAGTGTAGAAGTAGCCTTACATTCAACTCTAATGAACAGTTGTAGCTACATGGGAATAGTTTGGGGCTGGAGGATCCCGTTCCTAACCACTAGTTCTCTTACTGCAGCTGCACTCCCACGTAGCTTGGAGTAAAAATAAATTAAATATGTTTACACTTACTAGAGGCTGCAGGTACTTCAGGGGCCTTCCTGCCTCGACGGTGGTGACGCCGTCGTTGACGGTGCTCTGCTACATAAAAATGTACACAATTGTTAGATGATGACTCTTTTTAATACTAACACATACTACTATGAAGATATTATGGGTGTGAGAGGGGGGCCATATCATATTTTTTTCTTCTAAAAGAGGTATTTATGGCAATAGATAACGTTATCGTCGCAATAACTTTCTTTATATCGTTAACACGGTGCGGTAGGAATACTTTGGATATCGCCCACTGACAGTAGCTGCAGCATGGGCACATCTTTGAATCTGTGAGTAGGAGGAGGAAGCGCAAACTATGAAGGGGCATATCAGGGTACTTTCTTTTGAACTAGTGCATTTGCCTGACACAAATGGGAGAACGGCCAGCACCATTAACAATAATGACTAAAATACCTTCACTTAAGTTGTTTGGGTCGATAGTTAGAGGCGTGGCCTAGCATGAAACAAAATTACTACAGCGCACTACGCACGACCACATTGTCCTTCTATATTTTTTTCATTATTGGCAGTGACTGCTGGTATATATACAACACAGTACACTAATATTTTTACATGTTTTTACTTATATTTTACAAATATTTTGTTACTCACACTGCCGTATCTCTGCGCGGATCTCATTAAGCCTCTCTGGGCATTTGAATTTCAGATCACACCATTTCCGCTGGATCTGGCCCGGGGTCCGCACGGTGAGGAAACAATGGTGCAGGCATTGGATCACCTACTGGATCACCTCCTTCTTATGCTGGTTCGGGTGGTGGTGTGTACCATCGTAATCCTCTCTGTTCATCAGCCAGATCAGGAATTTCAGCTCTTCAGAGCTAAATGATGAGGATCGTCTGGAGGCCATTTTTGAATATTCGCTCTGCCTCTGAGGAGTGCACGCTGCGGCCTCTCGTCGTGCGTGCCTGCGTATTATGTAATCGCGAAGACAATAGTATGCTGAGTATTCGTACGCTATTTGTAAGCTCATGCGTACTTCTTCTAAGAAGTTGCGTACATTTTTTAAATGAGCGTTCGTTAGTAGTGCACAAATGTTCGCTAATAGCACATAATAACATATATTTTGTACGCAAATACAACGAATCTATTCGTCGAATATACGAATCTTAGGAAAAGTTTGGCGAATAATTTTTGGAATGATTCGCTCATCTCCAGAGAAAAGCTAGTGTTTGTCCCACCAGGCCTTTCTGGATAATATAGCGGCCTTCTGGCTCTTGTATGTGATGTTTGTAGGTGAAAGGGACACCCCTTCGGAAACCTATGCTTACTCCCCTCGAGGCAGCACCACTTGTTCCACAATGGTACCAGGTAGGAAATCTGGAAAATGAAAGATGTGGGTATTTATTATGTTTAACCACTTCAGATCTGGGCCATTTCCCCCCTTACTGACCAGGCCTAATTTTGCAAATCTGACGTGTCACTTCATGTGGTAATAAGTTTGGAACGCTTTTACTCATCCAAGCGATTCTGAGATTGTTTTCTCATGACACACTGTACTTCAAGTTAATGGTAAATTTGAGTCGATAAGTTTTAATTTTATTTATAAAAAAATCCAAAAGTTAACGAAAATTTGAAAAAATTCACAAATTTCAATCTCTCTGCTTTTAAGACAAATAGTGATGCCCCATAAAATACTTTTTAATTTACATTCCCCATATGTCTACTTTATGTTGGCATCATTTTGGTAGTGTCATTTTATTTTTTTAGGACAGTAGAAGGTTTAGAATTTTAGACGCAATTTTTGCAAATTTGCAAAATCAACTTTTTTAAGGACCAGTTCAGTTCTGAAGTCAGTTTGTGGGCTTACATAATAGAAACCACCCATAAATGACCCCATTTTAGAAACTAAACCCCTCAAACTATTCAAATCTGGTTTTAGAAATGTTGTTAACCCTTTAAGTATTCCACAGGAATTAAAGCAAAATAGATGTGAACTTTCAAAATTTCACTTTTTTTGCAGATTTTCCATTTTAATCATTTTTTTTCCTGTAAGACATCAAGGGTTAACAACAAAACAAAACTCAGTATTTATTACCCCGATTCTGCAGTTTGCAGAAACACCCCACATGTGGTCGTAAACAGTTATTTGGGGATACGCCAGGGCTCAGAAGGGGAGGACCAGCATCTGCATTTTCTAACATGGAATTTTTTTTTATGGTTTGTAAGAGTGATAACTTTTTAATTTTTTGTGGACTGAGCTGTGTGAGGTCTTATTTTTTGCGGGACAAGCTGTGCTTTTTATTGGCACCATTTTGGGGTACATCCGGCTTTCTGATCACTTTTTAATCTAATTTTTGGGAGGTTAACTAAAAAAAAAAGCAGTTTAGGGGCATTTTTCTATATATTTTTTTACACCGTTCACTTGATGGGGTAGATCATGTGATATTTTTGTAGAGCCGGTTGTTACGGATGCAACGATACCAAATATGTCGATTTTTTATTTATTTTTTTTTACGTTTTACACAATAAGAGCATTTTTAGAAAAAAAATCATGTTTTTGTGTTGCAATTTTTTAAGAGCCACTTTTTTCATTTTTCAGGCTATGATCTTGTGTGGGGGCTCATTTTTTGTGGGATGAGGTGACATTTTTATTGCTATCATTTTGTGATGCATACGACTTATTGATTGTTTGATATTATGTTTTTTGGTAGGTGATGCAACAAAAAAAGCTGTTTGGCATAATTTTTATTAGATTTTTTTACGCAGTTCACTTGATGGGGTAGATCATGTGATATTTTTATAGAGCCGGTCGTTTTGGACGCGGTGATACCAAATATGTCTATCTTATTTATTTATTTTTATTTGTAACATTTTTTTAATGAAATATTTGGGGTAAAATTATATTTTTTATATATATATATATATATATATATGATTTTTTTTTTATTTTTATAATACTCTTTTTTTTCTTTTTTTTTTTACACTTTGTGTCCCCCATAAGGTCATACAAGACCTCAGGGGGAGATTTAACTTCACTTATTTATTTATTTATTTATTTTACACTTGATTTCTCCTGTAACTGGGGCTGACATAGTAGCTGACATAGTAGCTGACATAGTGGCTGACATAGTAGCCCCAGTTACAGGGGAAATACATCCCCAGAGAGGCTGTACAGCAAAATACTATGCTGTACAGTCTCAGTGCAGGGCTGATCGGGTCTATGAGAGACCCGGCAGCTCCGGCACTCTCCTGGCCCTGGCGATCACGTGACTGCCGGGTCGGAACAGGAAGCGCAATGGCGCTTTGTGATCTGTATAGACAGCGCTCAGTGAGCGCTATGTATAGAGCGATCTACAAGGCAGGGACTCCTGGGTACGGTCCCTGCCTTCTCTTAGGGGTACCCTGCTATTCATACGTGCTCGATACTCGGATGAGCATATCGCGATACTCGAGGAAATGGCATCTTCCTCTTCCTGCATGTAAGGCGCCTCTTTCTCAGCCAATCAACATGCTGGGACTACCACCATCTTGGCTGCACACTGTGCACAACGACTGGTGGCAGAGCACGTGGTCCACAAAGACCCCAAAGAAATTGCCCAAAGTCCTCTCAGTACTCATTTTTGCTGCTGCTGTACCTTGGCTTGCTGAGATCTGTAGTACAGTCTAAGGAATATGTTTTTTTCTCTCAGTTATATATACAACAGTGCAGTGAACAATTATGTAGTGTGCGGTACTGTAACCGCAGTCTAGACAATACGTTTTTTCTCTCAGTTATATATACTACAGTGCAGTGAAAAATTCTGTAGTGTGCGGTACAGTAGCCACAGTCTAGAAAATATGTTTTTTCTCTCACTTATATATACTACAGTGCAGTGAAAAATTCTGTGGTGTGCAGTAGAGTGACCACAGTCTAAAGAGTACGTTTTTCCTCTCAGTTATATACACTACAGTGCAGTGAACAATTATGTGGTGTGCGGCACAGTAGCCACAGTCTAAAGAGTACTTTTTTCTCTCAGAAGCATTGAAAAACTATAAGGAAAAAAATAGAATTTGTAAAAGACAAATAAAAGCAGCTAAACTAGAGACTGAAAGACTAATTGCTAAAGAGAGTAAAACTAACCCTAAAATGTTCTTCAATTATATAAATACTAAAAAGTATAAATCTGAAGGTGTCGGCCCCTTACAGAGTAGTGAGGGGGGAGTAGCAGAGAGCGATGAGGAGAAAGCAAAACTCTTAAATATTTTTTTCTCCACTGTATTCACTGAGGAAAATAAACTGTCAGATGAAATGCAGAATATAAAAGTGAATTCCCCTTTAAAAGTGGCCTGTCTGACCCAGGAAGAAGTACTGGGGCGTCTTAAAAATATTAAAATAGACAAATCGCCAGGACCGGATGGCATACACCCACGTATCCTAAGAGAATTAAGTAATGTCATTGCCAGACCCTTATACTTGATATTTAAGGACTCTATACTGACAGGGAGTGTTCCACAGGATTGGCGCATAGCAAATGTGGTGCCAATATTCAAAAAGGGTCCAAAAACAGAGCCCGGGAACTATAGGCCGGTAAGTTTAACATCTGTAGTGGGTAAACTGTTTGAAGGTTTTCTAAGAGATGCTATCTTGGAGTACCTCAATGAAAATAAGCAAATAACTCCATATCAGCATGGCTTCATGAGGGATCGGTCATGTCAAACCAATTTAAAGGGGTTGTCTCACGAAAAATATTCTACAGTTTTTAAACCAGCACCTGGATCTGAATACTTTTGTAATTGCATGTCATTAAAAATTTTGTATAGCTACTGAGTTATTCAGTAACATGTATCTGTATAGGACCACTTAATTTCTTATTTCTTTGACCTATTCACTGAGCAGGCCGCACATGCTCAGTTTCAACTTTTAACTGCCTACTGAGCTGTAATAGGCAGAGCTGAGACACGCCTCCTTAGCTGCAGCAGAAAAGACACTCCCCTTGAGCTGTCAGCTTGATATAAATCTAGCAGATCAATGAATGGGGAGATCTCTGGGTCCATGTGAGGTACAGGGCTGGTTCTAGCTTTGTTAGAAAGGTATTGTCATGGACTATATGATGTCTGATTTTCATTTTTTACATTATTCGTGGGATAACCCCTTTAATCAGTTTCTATGAGGAGGTAAGTTCTAGACTTGACCGCGGGGAATCAATGGATGTCGTATATCTGGACTTCTCCAAAGCATTTGACACGGTACCACATAAAAGGTTAGTATATAAAATGAGAATGCTTGGCCTTGGAGAAAATGTCTGTATGTGGGTAAGTAAATGGCTCAGTGATAGAAAACAGAGGGTGGTTATTAATGGTACATACTCAGATTGGGTCACTGTAACTAGTGGGGTACCACAGGGGTCAGTATTGGGCCCTATTCTCTTCAATATATTTATTAATGACCTTGTAGAAGGCTTGCACAGTAAAATATCAATTTTTGCAGATGACACTAAACTGTGTAAAGTAATTAACATAGAAGAGGATAGTACACTGCTACAGATGGATCTGGATAGACTGGAGGCTTGGGCAGAGAAGTGGCAGATGAGGTTTAACACTGACAAATGTAAGGTTATGCATATGGGAAGGAATAATGCAAGTCACCAGTACATACTAAATGGTAAAACATTGGGTAACTCTGACATGGAAAAGGACCTAGGAATTTTAGTGAACAGCAAACTAAGCTGCAGAAACCAGTGTCAGACAGCTGCTGCCAAGGCCAATAAGATAATGGGTTGCATCAAAAGGGGCATAGATGCCCGTGATGAGAACATAGTCCTGCCAGTTTACAAATCACTAGTCAGACCACACATGGAGTACTGTGTACAGTTCTGGGCTCCTGTGAACAAGGCAGACAGAGCAGAGCTGGAGAGGGTTCAGAGGAGGGCAACTAAAGTCATAGCTGGGATGGGTGGACTACAGTACCCAGAAAGATTATCAAAATTAGGGTTATTCACTTTAGAAAAAAGACGACTGAGGGGAGATCTAATAACTATGTATAAATATATCAGGGGTCAGTACAGAGATCTCTCCCATGATCTCTTTATCCCAAGGACAGTAACCATGACGAGGGGACATCCTCTGCGCCTGGAGGAAAGAAGGTTTGTTCACAAAAATAGAAGAGGATTCTTTACGGTAAGAGCAGTGAGACTATGGAACTCTCTGCCCGAGGAGGTGGTGATGGTAAGTTCAGTAAAAGAGTTCAAGAGGGGCCTGGATGTATTTCTGGAGGGTAATAATATTACAGGTTATAGTTACTAGATATGGGTTGTTGTTGATCCAGGGAGTAATTCTGATTGCCTGATTGGAGTCGGGAAGGAATATTTTCCCCTAAAGTGAGGAAAATTGGCTTCTACCGCACAGGGGTTTTTTGCCTTCCTCTGGATCAACTTGTAGGAAAACAGATGTAACTGGATGGACAGATGTCTTTTTTCGGCCTTATTAACTATGTTACTATGTTACTATGTTATATATACTACAGTGCAGTGAACAATTCTGTGGTGTGTGGCACAGTACCCGCAGTCTAAAGAGTACATTTTTTCTCTCAGTTATATATACTACAGTGCAGTGAACAATTCTGTAGTGTGTGGCACAGTAGCTGCAGTCTAAAGAGTACAAGTAGTGCAGTGAACAATTCTGTGTGTGTACAAGTACAGTGCAGTCAAAGAGTACATTTTTCTCTCAGTTATATATACTACAGTGCAGTGAACAATTCTGTAGTGTGTGGCACAGTAGCCGCAGTCTAAAGAGTACGTTTTTCTCTCAGTTATATATACTACAGTGCAGTGAACAATTCTGTAGTGTGCGGCACAGTAGCCGCAGTCTAAAGAGTACGTTTTTCTCTCAGTTATATATACTACAGTGCAGTGAACAATTCTGTAGTGTGTACCACAGTACTAAAGAGTACGTTTTTTCTCTCAGTTATATATACTACAGTGCAGTGAACAATTATGTGTGGCACAATAGCCGCAGTCTAAAGAGTACGTTTTTAGTTACAGTAGTAAACAATTCTGTAGTGTAAATTGCCGCAGTCTAGAAAATATTTTTCTCTCAGTTATATATACTACAGTGCAGTGAACAATTCTGTAGTGTGCGGCACAGTAGCCGCAGTCTAAAGAGTACGTTTTTCTCTCAGTTATATATACTACAGTGCAGTGAACAATTCTGTGGTGTGCGACACAGTAGCCACAGTCTAAAGAGTACGTTTTTTCTCTCAGTTATATATACTACAGTGCAGTGAACAATTCTGTGGTGTGCGACACAGTAGCCGCAGTCTAAAGAGTAAGTTTTTTTTCTCAGTTATATATGCTACAGTGCAGTGAACAATTCTGTCGTGTGCGATACAATAGCCGCAGTCTAAAGACAACGTTTTTTCTCTCAGTTATATATACTACAGTGCAGTGAACAATTCTGTAGTGTGCGGCACAGTAGCCACAGTCTAAAGAGTATGTTTTTTCTCTCAGTTATATATACTACAGTGCAGTGAACAATTATGTTGTGTGTGGTACAATAGCCGCAGTCTAAAGAGTACGTTTTTTCTCTCAGTTATATATACTACAGTGCAGTGAACAATTCTGTAGTGTGCGTTAAAGTTGCCGCAGTCTAGAAAATATGTTTTTTCTCTCAGTTATATATACTACAGTGCAGTGAACAATTCTGTAGTGTGCGTTAAAGTTGCCGCAGTCTAGAAAATATGTTTTTTCTCTCAGTTATATATACTACAGTGCAGTGAACAATTCTGTAGTGTGCTGCTCAGTAGCCACAGTCTAGAAAATATGTTTTTTTCTCTCAGTTATATATACTACAGTGCAGTGAACAATTCTGTAGTGTGCGGTTCAGTAGCCACACTCTAGAAAATATGTTTTTTCTCTCAGTTATATATGCTAAGGTGCAGTGAACAAATATGTCGTGTGCGGTACAGTAGCCGCAGTCTAGAAAATACATTTTCTCTCAGTTATATATACTACAGTGCAGTGAACAATTCTGTAGTGTGCGGCTCAGTAGCCGCAGTCTAGAAAATACGTTTTTTCTCTCAGTTATATATACTACAGTGCAGTAAACAATTCTGTAGTATGCGTTTCAGTAGCTGCAGTCTAGAAAATATGTCTTTTTCTCTCAGTTATATATGCTACAGTGAAGTGAACAATTATGTTGTGTGCGGTACAGTAGCCACAGTCTAGAAAATAAGTTTTCTCTCAGTTATATATACTACAGTGCAGTAAACAATTCTGTGGTGTGCAGTACAGTAGCCGCAGTCTAGACAACACGTTTTTTCTGTCAGTTATATATACTACAGTGCAGTGAACAATTATGTGGTGTGCGGCACCGTAGCCACAGTCTAAAGAGTACATTTTTTTTCTTGTTTAAATAGTACAGTGCAGTGATCAATTCTGTGGTGTGCGGCACAGTAGCCACAGTCTAAAGAGTATGTTTTTTCCTCTCAGTTATATATACTACAGTGCAGTGAACAATTATGTGGTGTGTGGCAGAGCACCCTAAGTCTAAAGAGTACGTTTTTTCTCTCAGTTATATATACTACAGTGCAGTGAACAATTCTGTAGTGTGCGGCACAGTAGCCGCAGTCTAAAGAGTAAGTTTTTTCTCTCAGTTATATATACTACAGTGCAGTGAACAACTCTGTGGTGTGTGGCACAGTAGCCGCAGTCTAAAGAGTATGTTTTTTCTCTCAGTTATATATACTACAGTGCAGTGAACAATTATGTGGTGTGTGGCAGAGCACCCTCAGTCTAAAGAGTACGTTTTTTTTCTCAGTTATATATACTACAGTGCAGTGAACAATTCTGTGGTGTGCGACACAGTAGCCGCAGTCTAAAGAGTACATTTTTTCTTTCAGTTATTTATACTACAGTGCAGTGAACACTTATGTAGTGTGCAGCACAGTAGCCGCAGTCTATAGAGTATGTTTTTCTCTCAGTTATATATACTACAGTGCAGTGAACAATTATGTGGTGTACGGCACAGTACCCGCAGTCTAAAGAATAAGTTTTTTCTCTCAGTTATATATACTACAGTGCAGTGAACAATTCTGTCGTGTGCGGTACAATAGCCACAGTCTAAAGAGTATGTTTTTCTCTCAGTTATATATACTACAGTGCAGTGAACAATTCTGTAGTGTGCGGTACAGTAGCCGCAGTCTAGAAAAAACGTTTTTTCTCTCAGTTATATATATTACAGTGCAGTGAACAATTCTGTAGTGTGCGGTACAGTAGCCGCAGTCTAGAAAATACTTTTTTTTCTGTCAGTTATAGAGGGTTCAGAGGAGGACAACTAAAGTAATAACTGGAATGGGTGGACTACAGTACCCAGAAAGATTATCTAAATTAGGGTTATTTACTTTAGAAAAAAGATGACTGAGGGGAGATGTAATAACTATGTATAAATATATCAGGGGTCAGTACAGAGATCTCTCCCATCATCTATTTCTCCCCAGGACTGTGACGAGGGGACATCCTCTGCGTCTGGAGGAAAGAAGGTTTGTACACAAACATAGAAGAGGATTCTTTACGGTAAGAGTAGTGAGACTATGGAACTCTCCGCTTGAGGAGGTGGTGATGGTAAGTTCACTAGAAGAGTTCAAGAAGGGCCTGGATGTATTTCTGGAGGGTAATAATATTACAGGTTATAGTTACTAGAGAGGGGTCGTTGATCCAGGGAGTTATTCTGATTGCCTGATTGGAGTCGGGAAGGAATTTGTTCCCCTAAAGTGGGGAAAATTGGCTTCTACCTCACAGAGGTTTTTTGCCTTCCTCTGGATAAACTTGTAGGATAACAGGCCGAACTGGATGGACAGATGTCTTTTTTCGGCCTTACAAACTATGTTACTATGTTACACTGCACTGCTGATGCTCCCAAATTAAATGAGAATTTTTCTAGGACTGTTCTACTTCAGAAACAAGAATTATTTTATCCGACAAAAAACCCTTGTATGGGTATAAATGTGGGAAACATTCTGCCCTCATTAATGCATTTTTTTTTTTTACAGAACACTCTGCTCTTTCTTATGATGGTAACATGTGTAAGTGTGTTTACCTGCCGCTGGGTTCCAATAAGTTACTAATTTTAATAATTAGAGGTGCTACTTTTTAGCTTCAACTTTTTAAAAATGTATCTTATCTCCCATTATTTCTCCACCACTTCTCTGACAGTGGTCAGTCTGCCCCTATTGATCACTCAGTAACCCCCTCGTTGTGCTGTATACAGTTAATGGCTTTTTATGTTAGAAGAATTGAAGTCACCAGAGTTAATGTCTAACTTGTTCTGAGATGTTTATTGGTTTTTCACAGCTGTCAAAGTACATGAGTTATACTGTATATATGGATCATACTGACGACCCCATTGTCTTTAATGATGAAGGAAAACTGATTTCCGAGTGGTATTTAGTGAACGTTGTTTTCCAGAAGTATCTGGAAGATTATTATATGACTTCATATGATATAACTTCGTTTAATGACTCTCCACAAGAAGACATGGAGCGACTTAATATTGACATAGAAAACGTGAAGTGGAAAAATAACAGAGTAAGAGAAGATAATTGATTCTATAATGAGAGAAGTGCCTAAAATTAACCCCTTCAGTAAAAAGCTATTTTTCTCCTTAAGGACCAGTTCAAATTTTGGAATTCTGACATCTGTCTCTGAAAGGATGGCCAAAGGTTGCCAACTCCAGGGAAGGTGGGAGGGGGGACATACACTATTTTTATACATTTCACCAGGTTCTGATCCCACAGTCATGAACTGTGGGGATCAGAATCTGTAGCCGGAAAGTCAATCTTCTGATTGGCTAGTTTGTACAGACTAGTGAACCAGAGATATCAGCGGCCCTGGACCGCCCTAATTAGTCCCGGGCCATTTAGCTGAGATCCTTGCTTCCGAGTAACAACCATGATCTCAGCGCTGTCACCAGGAACGTCATGGTGGCTTAACCCTTTCTAACCCGGAGGTTTTTTCAGTTTTACGTTTTCGTTTTGTGCTCCCTGCATAGATACAGCCATAACTTTTTTATTTTTCTGTTCACATAGCTGTATGATGGCTTGTTTTTTGCAAGACAAGTTGTACTTTCCAACTCCACCATTCAATATGGCATATGGTGTAGGGGGAAGCGGGAAAAAAATTCCAAATTGGGTGAAATTGCAAAAAAAACGCAATTCCGCCACAGTTTTACAGGGTTTTTTTTATTTACGACGTTCAATGTGCGTTAAAGCTGACCAGTTACTTTCATTCTATAGGTCAGTACAAATTCGACGATACCTAATATGTATACTTTTTCTTGCATTTTGATAGTGCTAAAAAAAATTATAATGTTGGACATTTTTTTTAAATTTTTTTTCCAGTTCTTGATCTCTATAACTTTTTGGTATTTTTGTGTACAGAGCTGTATGGGGGCCCTTTTTTTACGGTGCGATCTAAACTTTTTATTGATACCATTCTGGGTTGTGTATGACTTTTTGATCGCTTTTTATTTATTTATTTTTTAAAAAGCGACAAAAAATGGCGAATTGGCCATTTTGACGCTTTTTTCTGTTTAGCTTTTTTCCGTATGAGAAATATTTTTTTATATTTTTATAATATGGGCATATGGGTATTTTTTCTTTTTTTTTTTCTTTATACTTTTATTTTTACCTTCGGGAAAGGGGGGTGATTTGAGCTTTTACTTATTTTTTATTTTTTTACACATTTGTATAGTTCCCATTGGGATCTATAAGAAGCAATCATTTGATTGCTTATATCATAGACTCCAATGCACTTACATTGGAGTCTATGGTGATTTTACTGCTTTCCTATGGAGCTCTATTACAGGCAAGGGCTCCATAGGAAAGCCTATGCAGCAGCCTCCTGTCATTTACTATGACAGGGGCTTCTGCAGGCTCTCTCCGGCTCCTCTGATCGCCACACGGGGGAGCCGAAGCAACAAAGCCGAAGCGTACGCTTCCGGTGTTTGCTTCCTTTGGGTGCCACGGTCAGGAGCGGGCGTCTTTAAAGTCCCGGCTCGCGCCATACATGTACGGCGCTGGTCGGGAAGGGGTTAAGGGGTTAATTGGGAAAAATAAATAAATAAATAAAATAATAAAATGCAATAGCCTCAAGAAAGAATGATGGGGTCATTTATCAAGCTGGTGTAAAGTAGAACTGGATTAGTTGCCCATAAAACCAATCACCTTTTATTTTGATATCATAGACCTTCACTGCTAAAACATTATAATTATTGTTGAAAAGTTCTTGTACAAATTATTTTATTTAAATATTTTTACAATATAACAGCTATTGTACAGTTATAGAGAATTTTTTTTATTGTACAGTTATAAAGAAATATTATTGAATAGTTCTAAAAACTACCAAATAGTGGCCAAAAAGTGATTTTAGGATTTATGGTCATACTGTTTGAGAGGGGAATTGACATCCCTATGATTCCCTAATCTCCACCACACAAGCCGAATCCCCCCCCCCAACTATTTATACTTCAACACCAGAGAAAAGCACAGCTATCTGAGGTTACCTCCCTGCAGAGTCACTGTGGTCATCCTACCACATTTGGACACACAGGTAATGGTCCTGTTGGATCACCAAACTGACTGTGTGCCCATATTCTCATGGTGTCGCTTTTCATGTATATTTAGTGACGTCAGGTGAAATATCTATAAGAATTACCTAGTCCTAAAACTAAGAAATCTATCTTTATGGGTATGATGGCTCGGGACTCATAAATATATATTTTTATATACATTTAGTGGTGACATATTTATAGCAAGTTGACCTATCATTGTTATGAAGTGGATCATATCAGTGATCATTGTCCATTTATTCCTCTATCCCCTTTGTACATTCCATCCATTCCATCAGCCATTGAAAGGGTTCTATCCCTTGGCTCCACAATCATCAATCATTTATATGGCCATTGTCCCGAGGTTCTAGTTGTCCCCTCATAAAGTGGCACAGTGAAATGAGTTCAGACTATTTTCACCTATGAATTAATATATTATGATTTATTTCCCAAGGCGTATACCTGCTTTTCTATGAATTTGTCCCATGAGTTTATCTTGTGACATCATTTTACATATTCATTCATTAATTGAATCTATTAGATGACCTTTTGATTTTAGGGATCGTGTAATTACATTAAGATTTAATCTAGGATTGATATTCTGACAACCTGACAAACACTTGGTGGTGGGAATTTCTATCCTGTGTTAGGGTCATCCTAGGGACATCAGGAGGTTCCTGACACAGAATTGTCCCTGTCAGGGTCCTGCATATAAACTGAATAGACACCACAAGATTAGGGAATCATAGGGACATCAATTCCCCTCTCAAACCACTTTTTGCCACTATTTAGTATTTTTAGAACTATTCAATAATAAAGGATATGTTTTAGTGGTGATGGTCTGTGATAAGACTTATTCTAGAATCCCAATATTCTAAATCATCTGATGGTCTACTGGTCAAGACGGTGACTCCACCTTTCATTTTGGACAGCTCTAAAAAATAAAAGGTGGAATCTGATTGATTGTTATGGGCAACTAAACCAGTTCTACACCTTTTTGATAAATGACCCCATGAGACTTGTATATCCGTCAAATATATACTAATGTACTAAAGAAAAGTAATACATTAATGTATCATTTGCTCTTTAAAGAGATTCTCCAGGAATGAAGAAAATGCAAATACTTAAATATTACTTTATTATAATTATATCCCCAAATACCTTTCATTAGTTATAATGGCTCATTTAGTTCTGGAAGCAATCAGAGATACAAGAAATAAAATGTCTGTCTTCCTATTAGTACACACAAAACCTGTCCTAATCACACAGGACAAGTTACTTCACAACACTGAGGTAAAGAGCTGCCTCATCCTCCTCTCTGCTCCGCTTGTCAGGGATTATGATCCTGAGTAAAATATTCAGCTGAATCTCCGTGTGAAAATGAAGTTAATAAGGAGACATGAAGTATAGAGACGATGTACAGCACAGACTGTGGAAATGGAGACTGCATAGAAGTGCTGCTACTCATCAGGCACAACCCCCTCACTCTCTTCTCTTCATGTCTCCTCGTGCACTCCAGTCCTACAGAGATTCAGCTGAAGATCCTATCAGCTGTATTCAGGATCATAACTAGGGATGAGCGAATGGACTTCAGATGCCTCACATAAAACTAAGTTGTACTACTGTACTCAGAGGGATCTCCGTACAGTATTAGAATGTATTGGCTCTGATGAGCCAAAGTTATTACTTTGCGAAGTCTCACAAGACTTTGTATAATAACTTTGTGAATTAATTATTACTGTAGAAAATACCTTGATATGGAACTCAGGTTCAGTTCCAAGTGGTACAATGAAGTTTAATGTGAATCGACGTCGCATGAGGCATCCAAAGTCGATTTACTCATCCACAATCATAATCCCTGACGAGTGCAGCAGAGAGGAGGATGAGGCAGCTCTTTAGCTCAGTGTTATGAAGTAACTTGTACTTTTTTGTGTGATTAGGACAGGTTTTGTTGTAAAAGGATGGTGGCCATTTTATTTCTTCTAATGACTGCTCCCAAGACAACACGAGCAATTATACTTAATGATAGGTATTTGGGAATATACTGTATTTATAATAAAGTAATAATAATAAAGTAATGATAAAGTAATATTTAAGTATTTTTATTTTCTTCATTCCTTTAAGTTATATGTTTAAGAGTGTTGGACAGGATTACAAATAATGATCTGCACCCTCCTGGCTTATATTACAGCTAATCTCATTCAAATGAAAGGAGGCTGAGCTGCAGGCCCAGGCACAGCTGGTATTATCCCTTAAGACAATAGAACACAGCTCCCTAACAATTATATGCAGCTCTATATTCAAATTTTGAGAACTATTATTTTATATACCACCATATAGTAATATTTGATGCCCAGACATTACTTAGGTAGTGCTATATTGAGACAAGGAGCTTCATAACTATATATACAGCCCTATAGTCATATATGTGCAACATGTCCTTGAGTAGCTGTCATGTTCTGGCGAGGTTCCTACCGACCACTAGAACAAATCTCAGGCAGACACACAAGCACTTGCGGCAAGCAGAGACGAGACATGACAGTAAGCTGGAAACTGAATCAGCAGGTAAGGGATCAGTGGCAAGAAATAACTCTGGACCAAGTGCACCAGTTTTACTTTGGGCCAAACCCAGAGGGCAGAGACACAGTGTTTCCCGTTCTTCTCAGAGCCCCAGATGGTGAGGATGAACTTAGCCGAGGTTCACTGGTTGCAACTCCAGGATGGTCCCGGCGCACTTAGCCACTTACCTGCAGAGAAGCACTAGCAGTCACAAAAACAAAGACTGGAACTCAAACAACCACATAGGACCAATAAGACAGGGCAAACAGGAACCAGTACAAAAGCAGCTGCCTGGAACCCATGTAGAACGACACATGGCGGTCACAGACAGAGCTGCCCTCAGACACTATGTCCTCCCCTGTAGAATCCAGGAGCCCTCTCACTAAAAGCGTAGACAGGACTAGCAGATGCTTGTTCCCCATGCAGAGTTAGTTCATGGGCTAACAGACAAAGCTGCACACAAGGCAATGCCTGGACCCCATGCAGGACAACACATGGCAGTCCCAGAAAATTAGGCTAACAAGACATAGAACCAGGCTAGGCGACCTCACACAAAGACACAAAAAGACACAGATAATAAAGGAAGGAAGACTAGGTGACCTTGATGACATAGTAGGTGGACACACAAACAGGGCAATGGAAATAACCCATGTCAGGTGCAAAGGTCATGCACCCTTCAAGGTTGAAGACAAACTGACCCCCCAAATACAGGCTTACAGGTATATAAAGAGCAGCTAGTGAAAACACCAAGACAATTAACTCTAGTATTTTCCTATAGGGTCACAGCACTCATCCACATTCAGGCACGTGTTGGGTGCACGTCTATGGAGGAACCCTTGCTTCACCCCAGGGTCACAATCTGGTATATACATAGAAGGTAGACAGCACTCCGATTTGCAATCTGAAAGGTGGGTATTTTTTATTTAGCCGAGCATTATGCACAACAGTGGCAACGTTTCGGGCAAACAATGCCCTTCGTCAGGCTATGTGTGCAAAGAGAAAATAAAAATAGAAGACAATAATGAGTTGATATATCCAAGTGGAGCAGAGAGGCATAAAGTAGTTGCATGAATAACAATTTGACAACGTTGGATAAACGCTCATATAAAAAAGGAGGCTTGATTCTGTCCATCATAAGCTGCCATACAAATTCTCAAGACCTAAATGCAAAAAGTAACTGATGGAATAAAGAGCATTCTAGTACATACAACACATTTGAAATTTTCAAATAATTATATTCATCCTACTTCACAAAGTGGACATATGATGTTCAGCATAAACTATTATGTGTTGTATGTACTAGAATGCTCTTAATTCCATCAGTTACTTGTTGCATTTAGGTCTTGAGAATTTGTATGGCAGCTTATGATGGACAGAATCAAGCCTCCTTTTTTATATGAGCGTTTATCCAACGTTGTCAAATTGTTATTCATGCAACTACTTTATGCCTCTCTGCTCCACTTGGATATATCAACTCATTATTGTTTTCTATTTTTATTTTCTCTTTGCACACATAGCCTGACGAAGGGCATTGTTTGCCCGAAACGTTGCCACTGTTGTGCATAACGCTAGACTAAATAAAAAATACCCACCTTTCAAATTGCAAATCGGAATGCCAAGACAATTAACCCCATCAGAACCTAACAGGGAAGGGAGCCTGCATAAACAGACTGCAGTTACTGGATATTGCCCTGGCAACCAGCATACACAAAACCCACCACAGCCAGTACACCAGAGCACAAACAACATGTGCCACCGTGACCACACTATTACACTTACCCGAACTGAGCCAACAGAGATGGGAACAAACATACACGGGGAGCAGTACACACACCCGCTGCTGCAACTACACGTAGATCATAGCACCCAGCCCACATGGAATCTTCCGCAGCAGTCAGTATGCCCGAGAGCTACCATAGCAAGCAACATAGCAACCTGTGTCACAGTAAACTGCACTATGACAGGAGCTGAGCATGGTAATGGTAGTGGTTCTTGTTGGCTCTTCTGGCTCTTGTTATTACAGTGTTCCTTCTCACCATTTCTCCATAGGAGAAGTGCAGTGAAATTAGGGGGTGCCCTTTCTTCTTTCAGGGCGCACCCTGATTCCTGGTTCCTGTCTGATAGTTGCTGGGGTGCCTTTGATGTTGTAAGGCAGGGCATTTTGGATACACAATTGCTGGTATATGGTGTAGGAGTCAATAACCA